>JAGDQP010034069.1:0-20332 GCA_022664845.1 Lepisma saccharinum | reverse complement strand
AGTGACAACCTGTTTGTCGTTGCTCACTCGGCTCCTGAACACATCCATATTTGATCGCTTGCTCACTGGTGACGAAACGTGGGTCCTCTATGACACTCCTAAACGTTGGTTGACATTGGTTGTAGCCAGGTGACCCTGTTCCTCAATTCTCAAGACAACCTATGCACCTACGAAAAGTTGTTATCTCATTATGGTGGATTTGTGGCCAAGTGTTGCATTACGAGCTCCTTCCACCTGGTTAGACCACTATTGCTGACCTCTACTCACAGCAGTTGCAAAAGTTTCACCGTGCGTTGTGGAGGAGGAGCCGGCATTGGTGAATCGAAGGGTGTGCTGTTCCTCCACGACAATGCCAAGCCACATGTGGCAAAGAGGACCCTGAAGACTCTTCAGCAACTTGGCTGGGAGACAATGTATCATGCCCCATATTCACCAGACCTTGCGCCAGCAGATTACCACTTGTTTCATTCCGTCGACAACCATCTCCGTGGTAGATCTTTCACCAATGATGGAGACCTGTGGAACGCACTCACGGACTGCTTTGCCTCGAATACCACCGATTTTTTTATCCCCAGGATATTGTGCAACTGCAGGATCGTTGGCAAAAGGTGTTGGATGCTGATGGAGCTTACTTCAAAACCAAAAAGTACGTACCGTCTACTGTATTGCTCTTTGTTCACCACTGCTCTCGAACGGCAAAAACCTTTCTGGTTACCTTGTATATACGACCTTTCTCAAATTAAACAGACAGAAATCCTGAATGTCAATCAGGGGGAAACATTTTGGATTAAATGTAAACTTGGGTTAAAAATTGGCCAATGGACACACTTTCTAAGTTCGATATGCAGCACAACATAAAAAAAATCAAATCTCTATTCGATAGAGATTTAAACTAAATATTCCATGCATTGTGCTTTCCACGTGTACACTATATTTGCTCAATATTGGCATATTGTAGATCTTTGTGACGTTGGACAGTTTTCCATTGGCCATTTTGTATGAATTTGAGTGTAAATATACTTATTCCACAAGTAATGTCGTATTTTTGCACCGTGAGGAGAAGAACGATAACTTACCTAAACACTACCGTTAGTCAGGAAAATAGTCTCCAACACTAGCACCTGTCAGCCAGTTGTTGAATCCCGGCTGAAAGAAGTCACCGGTTTTGGAGGCAAATAACTGAGTCACTGTTCTTCGCACGTAATCCTCATTTAGCAGTGTTTTAATGGAAAGGTGGTTTTGCAGACTGCGAAAAAGACAGTAGTCTGTTGGTGCAAGATCTGGTGAAAACACCGGGTGAGGAAGTTTCTCCCAGCAACATTCTTTGATCTTTTGTTAGCACAGGTCCTTCTTGCCGAATGTGGGCGCGCGTTATCACCGTGGATGAGCACATCCTTCCGATTAACCAGAGCAGGATGTTTAGTCCGTAGGCGTTCAAGCTGCTGATAGTAGATATCTGCGTTAATGGTCTGGTTACGTGACAACAGCTCAAAATGGATTATCCCACATATATTCCACCAAACACTCAACAACACTTTGCAGGGTAGAGATCCTGTTTTGGCACTGTTCTTGCGCCCCCTCTTTAGGTACCCACTGCGTTTTGCGTGTACTGTTATGGTAGAGAACCCATTTTTCAACCCCCTGTCACCATTCTGTCTAGAAGTGGATCACGTCTGTTACAGGTGAGCAGCGAACTGTAGATGTCAACTCACTGCTGCTTTTGTTGAGGCGTTAACGTAAGCAGTACACATTTTCCGAGTTACGACACGTATCCAAGGTCCTGCAAATGACGATGAACGGTCGAATGGGTGACATGGAGTTCGCTGTCCAGTTCTTCAACCGTTTGCATTGGATATGCCTCTAGCGCTCCTCGCAGAGCATCTTTTTTCACTTGCACAGGTCTCCCTTCTCACAGGTTATCGATGAGGCTGGTGTCCTTAGACCGAAAACTCTGGAACCATCTCTGGCACATTCGCACATCCACATCACCCTGACCATACTTGACATTGATGTTTCGTGCCACTGCGCTGACTATATGTCCCAGGTAAAATTCATTCTCCGTCACTGCTATCATCAAACACAAGACTTCCAGAACGTGGAGTAGACCGTTCTCTTACACACTGCTGCACAATCAGGTGCCCTATATGACTCATTTATGGCACGTTCCGTCTGCTTCACTATTCGCGCGTAAGATGGCGTCATTGCAGCGATCATCGCACATACTCCATTACTTATGGGATAACCCGGTACTTTATCTTAACACTTATTTTAAAAAAAACTCTATTTGTGCAAGTGAAAGATGTTTCCATAACCACTCATATTGTAAAAATAATTGTTTATCTTTTGGTATTTTACATATGATTAAGTATTGGATTTATTGTTTGAGTGACGTTAAAAAAGTTAATCGAGGCAACGAAGAAAAAACGTCAGAAAAGCACTAAAAAGAGGATTCAAGGAGAAAGGAAATGGGAAGAGAAATGTTAATGTGCAAGAAACAAAATAACAGACTTGCACTCATGATATGGAATGAAGGGGGAAATGAGAGTCAACTGTAATTGTCTTTTCGCGGGTTCCACGCATTTGTTGTCATCAAAGTGTTCTTGACATCATCTACTCCACATCCTTGCTTGTCTACATACGCAATATCCACAAAGTATCGGATTTCGTTAAGTTTGAACCAGCGGCCGTTTGTTTGCCCTATTACTCAGATTTTCTGATTTATGTAGAATAGCTGTTGTGGAACATGCGAGATAGACAGCCTTTTCCTTGTCGTTTAGAAGTACTTTACGGCTAAACCATTCAGTGCAAAAACAGTAAACTAGCTCAAACTGTTAAGAGAGGGCAGAATAGTTTAAGAATGGATGGTTGATTTGCCAACGACACATCTCTAGTCAGAAATAACTGAAATAAAATTGAACGAACCGGAACGGTCCGTTGCCATTACTGACGAGACGGAACAAGAAGGTTCCAGATATTCAAGAACCGGAACAGCGTTCCGGTTTGCTCCCATCCATTTCGAGCCCTGGTTTCCGATTTCTGGGCTAAACCGAGCGTGCACAAAATATGGGAATGTGTGCACAAATTAGCACAAAATATGCTCAAAATCCTGGAGTGGATTTTATTCCGATAGTTTGTTGTGGTTGGGCCTTGGCGATTTTGACCCAATCTCCTTTTTCTTATTTCTGGGCTAATGCCAATTCTATTTTTCGATTTCTGGGCTAAACTGAACGTGCACAAAATATCGTATAGTGTGCACAAATTAGCACAAAATATGCACAAAATACTGGAGTGGTTTTTATTCCGATAGCTTGATGTGGTTGGGCCAGCGTGAAGTTGGCCCAACCACATTGTTTTCGATTTCTGGGCTAAACCGAGCGTGCACAAAATATGGAATAGTGTGCACAAATTAGCACAAAATATGCACAAAATCCTGGTATGGTTTTGGTCTTAAAAGGTTTATGTGGTTGAGCCAACTTCACGTACCTAAGATTTTACGTAGGCAGTACGAGACCAAATGCCTCTTGTGCCAACAGAATTATCAACTTATTACTTGGACCTTTTTACGTTGCAAAATTAGTTCATGTTTCAATATTCTCTTGCAACCGATTAAGAATTATTGAAAAACATTTCAGCTGAGATGTTCAGAGTTCAACTAGACCAGGTACAGGGATGAAAATTGTATGTTAATTACAGCATTTTCACATTTCATTAAGTTGCAGTAAACGGGTAGAAACTGCAGAAAACCCAGGAACAGATTCACCTTAGTAATTTGGCCGTTTACTTGATAGAATTCTTATTTCAATGTGGAAAAAATGAGAAGATACTTTTTGATCAGTTTGTTAAGAAGTTCACAATCAAGAAGAAACGAATTGACTTTTTCCACTACTTTCCTTATACCTATATATCTTTTAATGATTTTTAATGTAATTTTATGCATTTCAAAAGAATAATCACAAATACGCCGTGTTAAGCTGCTGCGAAGGTGGAATAGATAGCACACGTAACTGGAAATTGGAAGGTGCAATTTCGAGTGACGGTCACGGAAGAGTTAATTTTTTACTGTAAGATGTTCGATATCACAAGGTACTTGTGATTAAATTACACCATCAGATCTGGGGATATGAATACATTTTCAGAGTAACATATTTTCGGTTCCTTTTCCTTAAATGGAAACTGTTTCAAGTAGAAATCAACGAATTAGTTATTACTATATGTAAACTTTGTACCCTTGTTGCAAATCTTATTACTTTGGGTAGTGGCAGTCTAAGCTGTGAATCTAGAATACGCCACTGTGTTAGGTCTGCCCATTATCAGTGTTGCAGAGGTCGCTGAAACATTATGATTTCCCTTGCAGGCATCTCCAAGGTCATGAACTAAACATGGCAATTTTTCAACGCGATCATGCCAATCGTGGACATAATTAGTATTTGAAATACGAACTCAGTAGAAACAAAATTAATACAAGGGAACATTCAGTTGCAATGTTGTAGTAGAGGCTCTATTTTACTCTAGAGCTTGTCGACCAACTGGCTTAACAGTTTGCTCGACGATCTTCTTGTCAAGGAAGCTCGAATCAACTTCATGCTATTACACTATCGAACATCCTCTTGATCTTCATTGAATGCATTTGTCCAAATGTTGTTCAGCTTGTTCTACGAGCTTGTCCTCGAGCAAGCTTGACTGATTTTATGCTATTACAATGTCGAGCTTGCTCGTCAAGGAAACTCGGACGGGCAAGCTAATCACCAAGCTCCACAATGTAATAGCGCCTTTACACTGTAGAACTTGCTGATCAATATGCTCGCCCGAGCTTGCTGCACGAGCAAGGTCGACTATGTAATAGCGTCTCGCACTAACGAGCTCTCTCGTTGAGGAATCTGATTAGCAAGCTCGACAGTGTAATAGTATATAACCGTCAAACTTGCGCAGGCTCGTCGATCAAGCTGTTCAACAAGATCGATAGTGTAATAGCGTCCTAAGCTGTAATTCAGATAGGATTTACCGGTTCATCCAATAAGTAATGCCGTACGTGCGATTACCCCTGTAATGATGCCATCTGACGAGCGAATAATGAAGTAGACGGCACATGGCATAGCTCAGTCATATAGGGAACTTGACTGTGCAGCAGTGTGTAGAAGGAGAACGGTTGCGAAGTGTGGCTTGTGTTTGATCATGGCAATGTCGGAGGATCACATACGGAATGTCATAATGTATTAATTTCACCAGAGATTCAGCCAGCGCAGTGACACGAAATATCAATGTCGTACATGGTCAGGGTAATGTGGATGTGCGAAAGTGCCAGAGGTGCTACCAGAGGTTTCGGTGTGGAGACACCAGCATCACCGATAAGCCACGAGAAGGAAGACTTGTGCAGCTGGACAACGATGCCATGCGAGCAGCGGTGGAAGCAAATCCAATGCAAACTGTTGAAGAACTGGCCAGCAAACGCCATGTCACCCATTCGACCGTTCATCGTCATCTACAGGACCTTGGGTAGGTGTCGAAACTCGGAAAATGGAGACCCCATGCGTTAAATTCTCAACAAAAGCAGCAGCTAGTTGACATCTGCAGTTCCCTCTTCACCCATCACAGACGTTAGCCATTTCTGGACAGAATGGTGACAGACCACAGGAACTGTGCCAAAACGTATCTCCACCTCTGCAAGGTGATGTTGAATGTTTGATAGGATATACGTGGAATAATCAATCCATTTTGAGCTCTTGCCACGTAACCAGACCATCAATGCAGATGTCTCCTGTCAGAAACTTGAATATGTACGGGTTGCATTGTTGAAGAAATGTCCTGCTCTGGTTAACCGCAAGGGTGTACTCATTTACGGTGATAACGCGCACCTACACACGGCAAGAAGGACCTGTGCTAACATCGAGGAATGTGGCTGGGAGAAACTCCCCCACTCGACGTTCTCACCAGATCTTACACCAACAGACTACTATCTTTTTCTCAACCTGCTTAAACTTCCTTTCCGGGAAAAAACTGCAAAATGAAAATGAAGTGGGACGAATAGTAACCTAGTTCTTTGCCTCCAAAGCCGGCAACTTCTTTTAGCAGGATATTCAACAACTGGTTGCCAGGTAGGAGAGCGTTGTGGATTCCGATGGCGACTATTTTCCTGACTAACGGTAGTGTTCCAAGTAAGTTATCATTCTTTTTTTCATGGTTGCAAATACATTACTGATGGGAAAAGTTGATACTTAGAATAGACCTATGTAATCCCTGTATACGTTCGTGACTTTAATTTACGACGAAAATGTACTCAACAGCAATTATTACCACGGTCATTGAGTAATTTTTGTTTATCTGTTCTGCTATGCATTGCAAAAGATTCTCATATTCTGTGCTTTTTTTAAAATCCTAAAAATTACTGAAGGTTATTTAGTTAGTGATTAGACAATCATTTTGCTGCTGTCAGCCTTTATCACACCCCCTACAAAGAAAAAAGCATTCTTATATAGCTTCTCAAAACCTAACATGTTGCTATTTCAAATTCCGTACCTGACAGAACCACTCGTATTTGATTCAGATCTTATATTGTGGACCGAAGAAATCAGGGCAATAAGTTGTAGGAGCCTTAAAATACTCACTTCTTTGGACTTATACTTCTAAGATTTCAGATAGAGAGGGAGGAAGCAAATCGATTCCAACCATTACAATGACAACTGGTGATTGGTATGCAAAGAATCTAAGTGTAAGTTTATGGAATACAGTGATATTAGTTGCGTTGCCTTTTGGCGTTTGCTTATTTCTCTACAACTACAGAAAGTCAAGAGCAAGAATGGTGGAAATGGGGATGAAATTGCCTGGTCCAAAGCCTCTGCCATTTGTTGGAAACGGTTTAGAGTTTGCTGGACTTAGTAAAGGTAAATATGTCATTTAAAAGAATATCATGCAAACATACAATACATATTAGAGTGTTTCAGAAAAAAAAGAAGAACTTTTTATCGAAAATTCCGGTGCTGTAGCGAGAAAATATGAGCATTAGTGGGAGATAATTCGTGTGAGTTTTCAAAAGATTTTCGTCCTGAAGTTCCGCATCGACTTTGAAAATTTTACTGCAGGAGGGTAGACAATCCGCGTAACATTGTCCTAAAATGTGCATTTTTCAGCTTTGTGACCCAGTTTTTGTCAGTTTTCTCGACAGTTGTTTTATTTTCATGCGGAATGGATATACAACAAATGGTCAGGACTATTCTTTGGGTGGATATGGAAGCTTGTGCCTCAAATAATGTTAAAAAATACCCTTATTTTATTAAAGGACTTTTTTTTGTTTTAAGCGATTTCTGTGAGAATGTAGGAAAAATGGAACGGTGGCTTTCTTTTTCCTCTGAAGTCTCGTATACAAAAAGACAATTGAAACAATGGGGTCTGGGAGGGAAGGTTGGGTGGAGCCTTGGTTCGATTGCAACTGACTCTTCATTTGCCTTATACTGGTATTTACGTATGATTGGCTCGGGCGAAACGAAACATATTTATCCAAACAAGACAATTCTGTTGCCAACTGGCGGTTCCTGTTGTCGGTAGTCCATGTTGTTAGTAATTCGTCAGCTGGATTTCATGCTGAAAAGTATTCGATGTTAATTTGTGCTTGTGTGTTATTACTGTTTGCTCCTTGTACGATCATTAGTGCTAGTGTCACAATGGCGAGAAAGAGTTGTGTCCAGGGCTGGAATGGTAAGATTTTTGGGGGGTACACGCTGCTCAATAAAAATCCGGATTTGGGAACACGTTCCTTTATATTTATGCACTGAAGTGGGTACACGCTGTGATTTATACTATTAGGTGGGTACACGGCGTGTACCCGCGTATACCCTCCATTCCACCCCTGGTTGTGTCTTACTTGAAGAGGTTAGGGACGAACTGATCGCATCTCTAGAAGAATTCCAGGGAATTTACTGGCATGTAATGAGGAAGAAAGGACGAATGTAATAAAGATCTTCCAGTTGCTGAGATTGCTAAGCCAACTTCAGCGAAAGAGCTTGAATGGCATTTCTACTTATGCTCTGTTTGCAAAGATTGTAAAACGGTGTTGTTTCTACAAGGCCAGAAAATACTCCATCTTACGAATATGTAAGTGCAAAAGTATGAATTCGGTTGAAGTACACAAAAAAGATGTAATTTTAAGGCAACGGGAATCGAAAATCCCATTCTTTGCAAGCGCACCAAAAATAAGACATCATTAGAAGATTCCTCTTCAACCGACCAACTAGAGTCAAGTAGTACGGATTCCATTTACGAACCTCAATCGCGGATGTCGTCTCGGACTATAGAACGTTTGTTGCTGCTACTTTCAGAACAGGGGCTTCAAGAAGAGTTCTTGATTAAATCCGCCGCATTCCCATACGTGTGTCTGTTGTCTAACGATAATCTTGAAAATGCAATTCTTCTAAAGATCGAAACAGACGAAAGATACAACTGTTTCTCGCATACGTGGCACTAGAACTAACGATTGGACAGGGAGGAAAGAGTTATTAACAAACACAGACTAACAATTAAAGTTACGAATAGTTTTCATCATGAAATCCAGCTAACTAATACCTAACAACATGGACTACCGTAGTAGAAACAGCAAGTTGGCATGACAATTGACTTACTTGGATAGCTATTTTTCGTTTCATCCAAGGTTAATCATACGTTAAACCCAGTATAAGGCAAGTTAATGGTAAGTAGACATAAAAACAAAGGCTGCTCCCCACCTTCCCCTCCCAGGCCACATTGTTCCAATTGTCCTTGTTCACAAGACTCTAGAGAAAAAGAAAGTCACCGTTGCCGTATTCCAACATTCTAACAAGTATCTATTAAAGCGAAGCATGCTTTTATAATATAAAAATATATTTTAACATTATTTCAAGCACAAGCATCCATAACTACAATACGAATGGTCCTGTGCAATTGCTGTAGTCCTATTGCATATCAAAACACAACTGTCAAGGAAACGGACAAAAACTGAGTCACAAAAGTGAAAAATGTGTATTTTAGGAAAAGCTTACGCTGGTTGTCCACCCTCCTGCAGTAAAATGTTCAAAGTCGATGCGGAAACTCAGGACGATTTCAGAAAAATCTAAAAGAAAATCAAACCAAGCCTCTGCCACAAATGCACACCTTTATTACTAGGGCGCCGGAATTTTCGGTAAAAAGCTTTTTTCAATACACCCTACTACAGAATATATTTACGCTTGTTACTATGTACGGAGTAGTTCAGTAGTAGCTGATGCTGGAAATCAAAACATTCCAGGCTCGAAAGCAATCCTCGAGCATATATATCCTCTCGATTTTTGAATAATTGAGGCTCTACTTTCCACGAATATGCGGTATAAGCAACTCCAACGGCCTAGTGTGTTTCAAATATGTATAACTTTTCTGCAAGTTCAATTTCTAATATAATCTCATCAGTTGATGCCTGTGTTTTTATGTGTATGTCATCAACCGATACACGTCCGAAAATGGACACCCAAAACTACAGAGTCAGTGATTCTGCCAGACCCCGCCCCCTGTAAGGGGTGTTGAATTAATTTTTTATGACCTTTAGCCACGTAAGACCCAGACCGGGATAGGGGAGGGGAAAGTATTCGGGAAGGTATCGGGCAGGGGCGTACTACGTTGAATGTATCATCTCAGCATTTGCCTGGTGTGACTGAGTTGTCAGAACGGTACTGGGTTCGAGTTCACAACTTCCAGAATGCTACGCTAAAAATCTACCACAGAGCTACGGTGGATTGGTCTGTGGAAGGAGTATCAAATTCCTAAATTCTCGAACGCACCTGCAAACTTTAAATTTTCTACAGTAAAAGATTGATAGAAACCATGGGAAACTGCAATTACACCCTCCCAATAATGACCGGATAGCCCCACTAAAATGAAAATCCTGTCGAAATCCCTCTACAAAGTTAATTTTTTGTACATTATTACGTATCAAGGTAATTGGAATGTATACAGAAAATGAAGGTGACGTAAGTATCCCAAGTAGCACAACGAGATGGTGCCCACATGGATTCCATATAGAACGTATATCATTAGCGTTGGACAATACTGGCCCACCTTAGCCCACTAGATGGGATGTCGCTTCAGATGGGAATTACATGCGTGTGCAATCTGTGTATATAAAGAAATTAAGTCGTTGTTTTGCGTGAAACGTACTGATTTGCTATGCAATGCATGTAAACAATGTGATTAAAACATAAGGTAGTACATATAAGTAGAAGGAGTAACTTAGTTTATGTCTTCAGCGTTGGTACAAAGCTGTTTATGACCCTTTATAGTGTACTTTTTTGGTCTTTACTTATCGTGGTAGCGTAGCCGATCTGCCAGTGGCAGTAGTAACTGTGGAGAAGGTGATAGTTCTTTCCAAGCGTGTTGTGTCTTTTTAAGTGGAAGGAAGTGTGGTTGTGAAGATGAGTTGGTTTTGCTCTTCGTTTTTTGTGTGTTAAGTGAAAGAAGTTTATAATGCAATGCAAAGAGCTAAATTAGGTTTAACATTAACTATTTATTAGAAATTAGGTTCATTCTGTAGGTTTTCGCCCATTATCGGTTTGATATTCGAAGCAATTTTCGAATAATGGGATCTGTCACCAGATCAACCAGTAGCGATAGAATATACAGCTTATAAAACAGTATTCGCAAATGTAACGTCACAAGTGATACTAGATCAAGTTATACAGAATTGTAATGTTGTGTTCAGATATAGTGAGAATGAATAAATGATATACATTACGAGCTTAAAGTAGACGGTGAAAGTAATATCAAAATAACAGCTTTAATTTCGACTGTTTCATCGGAAATTACAAGTTTACAGTTAATACACACTTTCCAAGAATTAGGGCAGGCTTTCAAGGCCATACCGCTTTTTTACTCAGTTATTCACCGATAGAAAATATATTCTGGGCGATAGTTGATAGTGCTTAACAAATTAAAATAAGTAATTGCCAGAATTTATGAAGCTGTATGGACAACCAGTAAAATGTTGCTCAGTACAGTTTTCAGTGTGGTAGTGAATTCCACAAAGCAACAGCGTGTGTTCAGTCAAATACGAACTTAGAAACGACAACAAGCAACTGGGTAGCTTACAATTTTACGGTAGATAACACTCGAAAGTCAGAGTTATCACTTACCGACTTTCACCTAATTAATTCCAAGCAGGTAAATAGATAGAAAGAAAGAAGAGAAGTTCAGTGAAGAGATAGCAGAAGCGACAGGCCCGGCTCTATGTAGTACCGAAGGCAACGTGAATCATCAGTTACGTAAGGAAGGTATTGGTTAGCAAACTTTCAAGTGACGAAGCAAACTTTCAAATGATAATCAACAATAAGGCATTAACAATGAAGGGAATATCAATGGTATAAGTTATGTAGGAGTGAAGTGCGACAAGAGAAGTGCTAAAAAATATATCCATATACCATATATCCAATCATAAGTGAGTATTTCCACAAATCCATAGCAAATACACTTCGAGAACTAAATATAAAATGTCTAAACCTGAGCAAACATTCAAAATCTGTCTCAAGTGCACCTTTTGACGGTAGTACTAAAGTGCATTCAAAAGACAAAAGTAGGGATCAACGCAATCAAATAACATATTATTATAAAAATATTGACGAATACTGTAAAAATATGTTAACAGAATCGTCCACCGTTTCAAAAATCAGGCAAATGCAAGCATGTTATGTAAATTATTGACAATATAAGTTTAAGGGTAGATTGTTAGGAGTAAATTCAAGATAACGGAGAAACCCGCAATTTGCCACATTCTGGCAAATTAGGAAAAGCATGTTAGTGATTTTTACAGACAAAAATAACATTACCTACAAGGGAAAACAAATTTACCATCAACTCAGAAAGCGTTGTAAATCTTTCTACAGTAAGCAAGAAGAGGAAATTCCTAGCGAAAGAATACGCATACAAGATAATCAAATTGCAACTGATCAGGCGCAGAAACTACCCTGCCCTTTCTTTACAGAAGAATTGGAAACCGCTTTAAAAGAGTTAAACCAAAATTCAAGCGGAGAATCCGATGGCTTATCAGTACTATGTTACAAAAAGTTCTGTAAAAAGTGGTACCCACATTGGTTGAGGTTTACAATCATTTGTGGAAACAAAATGGAATAGATTAACACTTTACAATATCCACTGGTATTTTAATTATTAAGGAAGGAGGGAAGATATATCGAAATATTAATTTCCTTATATAATACCGATTATAAAATCCTTGCAGAAATGTTTTCTTAGACTATACTAAATAATTACTATCCTAAACTCGAATCAGGGCGGTGTGAAAGGGGTCAAAATCTGCAATATAATTTAATGCAGAAATAATATAGGTTTTACACAAGACACATAGTGATATAGGATTTAGGGTAGGACTGTTAGCTATTGATATTAGTAGTGCTTACGACGTCTTAAAATTATATCACTTATACATGGTTAGGGAAAATGTTCATTTCCTTAGACATTTGGTGATATTCTGAAAGTGACACTGAGTAATAGAAACATGAAAATTCAAGTAAATAAAAGACTACTGCCTAAAGTTCAAATAGAGCGAGGAGTGGCCCAGGAGTGCCCCTTAGTTCGTTCCTTTTTTGCAATTAACATGTGTGTGTAATGGCAAATCCTTTAGAAGTAAGATTAAGCGGTTTACATTTCAGAGATACCATATTGAAATTAATAAATGTTGTTGATTATTACACTGTAGTAATTCCATCACATGAAAAAAAAATAATGAGAAATTATGATTCTTTTTAAATATGCTGGAATTCAAAATTAATCCATTAAAGTCGGATCTATTAGTCTTTCAAGAGCAATACGAGAACGGAATATAAAATCATTTGTAAAAGTGTGGACAAAATGAAAATCTTATGTATTGAATGGTTTCGAGGTGTGAAAGAGCCCTAAATTACAATTGTAGGAGATAGTGTGGATACATAGTTAACAAATTGAGCAGATTCCCAAATTGTTTCAAATGTGTTATATCTAGTGTAAAATTTATAAATGTGTATCTAGTGAGCAATTGTATGTTTATTGCTGAGTTTCATGAATTTCCAAAAATATTATTATTATTATTGTTATTTATTGTTTAGTGTAGGGTTGCATTAAGCAATACAGTTCTTTTACATAGGCAATAGTTACTTAGAGAAGAGCTTGTTGCCCTGCAGTAACAAAAACAGAAGCATAATTTAAGGACACATAAATAATACAAAAACATAAAAGAGAGAAAAGTCACAAAAGTACCATATACATGTCCATGGTTATAATCTGCGAGTAAAGTATAACACAATGATGTAAAACATGATAAAACAACAAAAGTATAAATTTGGGTAATAGTGAATAGTTGAGAGATCTGATTATATACAAATAGTGAGTATGTGAGTGAATGATGGCCTAACATGCGCACGTTTAGTAGTCATATATTACCTTACTGATTTTCCTTTTGAAAGTATTTACATTTTCCTCTTTTTTCATTCCAATTGGTTTGGTTGACTCCGTACAGAACTGCACCATGGTGCTCAAGAATAGGTCCAATATACGAGGTATGGTACTAACTCTGTAGGTGATATGCACTGTAGAATCATGATTCTCGGCACGGCATTGGAGCGTATTTTTTAACGTGTTGCGTAAGCGACAGTTTAGAATCAACGGGTATGCCCAGATATTTCAACGAATTACTTGTTTCCTTTCTGAAGTTCTCTCTCAATTATGGAACATGTACAGTTGCCCGTTGATAAGATTAGTGCTTGTGTTTTTGCCGTGTTAACTTTTAGATTATTTGTGTTATAATAATTAAGAACTCTCGGAATGTCAGTTCAATAGTATGAGTTAATTGATCTAAAGAAGAGTAGCAAAATAAGGGACAATTATCAGCATACAAGTAAACCTCCATATTTTTCACAGATGGTGCAAGATCATTGATGAATAAGTTGAATAGTTTGGGACCAAGGATTGATCCATGTGGTACCCCAATTTGAATATTGGCACATTTAGATATAGTATTACCAAGATTGGTACTTATTACTCTATTATGCAAGTAACTTCGAAACCATTTACAGGCTTTATTGGATAGATTGAACTGGCCAAATAATTTGTTCAGCAATAAATGCGGTTGTACAGTATCAAATGATTTGCTGATATCCAAAGAAATTGAACCAAATAGTGTTTTCCTTTAATGTCAAGTATGTTTCGCCACTTCATGATTAATTCTAGCAGCAATAGTTCAGTGGAGTGGTTTCTGCGAAAGTCATACTGTTTCTCGGTTACGAGATTGTTACATTCTGTGTGTTCTTCTAATTGACTATCAACCACCTTCTCAAGTTGGTGTTATAGAAATAAGCCTATAGTTATTAGTACTAATGTGCGATCCTCCTTTGAATATGGGAGTGACCATCGTATGTTTCCAAGCGTCAGGAATTATGCTATTCTGAAGAGAATAATTTATTATGTCCGTTAGTGCTTCAAAAGTAAAGCGATTTGGTACAGATTACAGTTATAATGTTCACAAACATTATTCAGTTCATAAATATTGTCTTTTACGGAACATGAGAACATTGGCTTATGGAGAGAAATAAAACCTTTTCGATATTTTAGTCAGCACGCAGTGTCTTAAAGACACTCCTGGCTTTCTGTCTTGAACCGTCTGTAGCTAAATATAAAAAGAGTTTGTTACAAATTCAGTAAGAATATTGAGATGATCCCTGTTGCTGGTGAACACCAATATACGGAATGTTATGTTCCTAGTCAGAAAGTGACGTCACAGTTTTAATAACCAGCATTAAGACTGAGAAATGAACTCAACAATGTAAGATCTTTGAACAAATCGGATTCATATATATAACAAATGTATAGATGAATGTCGCGATCAAGTGCGTAACAAAGAATGTCAGTGTTGCAATCCATGATTAATTTGTTAAATAAGTTATTGTTTCATTATTCGAGTTAATTAGTAGTTGTTGGTGATAACCAGTACAAACAGTCAGTGTTGCAACCTACTGGTCTGCACTGTATCCAACTACGCTAAATGTATTAAAAATTTGTCTATTAGTATTTGTTGGTGATAATCCAACCAATTGGGTTGCAGAGCTGCGTATTTGACTTAATGTATTAAATATTTAATTCTTTGAGTTTAGTTACATACAGGAACTTAATCATGGCATGCCAAGTGAAGACAATGAATAACTGAAAGTACTATCAACCTGACAAGATGTAATAAATCAGTTGCGTAATCCACTTTAAGGTATCTCAGACTCGTTTCTTAAAAAAATACACCTCAACGTAACGAGTTGACATTGTCAACTTGCATTTTGATTTGTCGAGAACCTGAATAAAGATGTGCAAGATCTATTTTTTTCTGATTAGTTGATGGTAATAAAACAGTATTGAACAAGGTAACTATTATTGTGGTCAACCTTCCAGACATAAAACGCATTGTTTGCGTAACTACTTATAATCTTATGGAAGGAGTGCCTTAAGACATTGCGCGGTGGCTACAATATCCAAAAGGTTTTATTTCTTTCCATAAGTCAATATTCTCCTGTTCTGTAAAAGACAATATTTGTGACTTGAATAATGTTTGTGAGCATTATAACTGTAATCTGTACCAAATCGCTTTACTTTTGAAGTACTAACCAGTGGACAAAGCTAAACAAGCAAACAAAATCGTAACAATCGTTCAGACTGTCTAAGGTTTACCATAAATAAAATTCAAATATAAAACAAGACGCTGCAACATTCCTCTTTCACGTTCCATCTTTGCAAAATTACGGCACTTTCTGCTTAAAGGAGTCTTAAGACATATGCGAGACACTTCGCGATCCCATTACAATCACATCAAGTATACGATACACAGACGACACAATCTGTGTTATTAAAAGAGTTTAATTCCAAGAAATAAAAGCTTGATTCAAATATAACGTTGATTTATCTGTGTATAGACATTAATAATGATTTTAGAAACATTTCTCCTGTTATCCGTCTTCCAGGAAAAGTTCTCTGCGCTTATCGTGACAGATGGAGATAGCGAAATTGCTGATTACTGCATTCACAATAAATACATTTCTCATCTGTCTCGACAAAGAAAGTGAACATTTCTGTAGTAAATGCAAAGAAACTATACTCTCAAATCCGAAAGTAATTAATAAATTCGGCTTCATCTTCTTTTCATCATCTTCTTCTTCTTCTTATTATTATTATTATTATTGGAACTTTGCCTTGGAATCTGTGGGATAACATCAATTAGAGATTTTTGTTCCAGTTTTGTCCATCTTCCCCGCGGTCATACAATTTAACTGCAGGAGATTCATATGGCATCGATCAACGCTGATTTCTTACACTATTCTGTAAGACATTTTCATGTGCAAGCAGCTAGCATGAGTTCAATTCCAAACATGAGGAAAAATCAAAAGAATACATGAACTCCACAAACAAACGGACAACAATCCAGCTGACAAGTCATCTTTCACAATCCGGCATTCGGACACTAACGCATTAACATGCTCAGCTTATCTCCTAATTTAGACTGGTGGCACTACAGAAATCAATCTGCACCGAAGTAGCCTAGTGTCGAATCAATGACCACTACACTGGTGACAAAACAATCTATGGACTGTTGTCTAGCTTCAAGTTATATAAAAATGTATGTCTGTTGGCACGCCATTACTAGTATACACGAAACAACAACAACATAAAAATGAGGTCAGAACAAATACTTAATTGAAATCATTGAAATAAAAAAATGAATACAATATTTGCATATTCAATTCTTATCGCCAACCAGCCGGCAACTTCATTATCAAAACAAATTTATCATTCTACCCTCACTTTTCGGAAACACAAAAAATATAACATGCAAGTTCTTACGGTATAGTTCCAATCAACAAAGTCGCGTTTGATTATCATGGACCAGTGCCCGCCCTCATTCGGCGCACCTTTCTGTTACCACCACTACCCCCTCCCTCCGCACCTCTTTCTCTCTCCCTCACCTGTCCATGCATATCCCTCTCATCTAACTTTAACACAGTGCAAAAGTAGAGAGAGGAAAAAAATAACTGAAGCTAAAATCTTTGGTTTTTCTCTTATATTTTTAGAGCAAAGCTTGGAGAAGAATATTGAATGAAAGGATAACGAAAACAAAAGACACGTTCTTTCGCGTTTTTAAATCACGGTTGTTAATATAGACCCATCTTCGGCTGACACAATTTCCCTTGCTTGGTTTACTGAGGAAGGTACGTGTTCAAACACCGAACGCAAGCAGTAAATTAGTATATTAATGCTAAATTAAACACATAGATACAAATGTAAAAATTAATGAAAAAGATAAAATGCAGTAATATGCTTCTTATATACCTTGTAGATACTTCTCAGATGTCAGATATTCTAATGAAAAACAATGGGTGAATTATTTGCACTATATTTGAAATAGTGTGTCCTAAACTCTATTAAAGTGGTCCCTTGGGATTTTTCCTTCGAGAGACAGTTTGACAATTCCGTCCTATTTGGTGTGACAGTCTCAATGTTATGCTTATATGTTTTACAGTAGTATTAGTACTATTACATGCTGTAGGCATATAGATAGCTTCAAAGAAACATATGATAACTTGTACATGACGTGTAACCTTAAAGGGTATGCAAGCCTCCCTTTCATGAAAAAATACATGCTTCTTAACTACTAAGCAGCCTTCTATACTATAGATATATAGTGAGCTCAGTGTCTTGAGGTGTATGCCATTAAACAATACGAATTCAAGTCCGACAAGAGACAGAGATCTTACATGCTCTGATACTGAAGCAGGCTAGTTAATGAAGAGACTCAGGGAGTAAGTTATCATCGAAATAAAAAAAAAAGCTTAGAGTCTTGTTGTGGGTAACAGAAACTCCACAAGAACTCAACCAACCAACTCCGCATAATGCTACAAACAAAGTAAACATTATGGTGGAATGCCTTGAATAAAACCCCACAAATTGAATAAAAATTGGAGCCTAGAAGTTATCTTATATGGTAGTAAAGATACGCAATCAAAAGCTTATATTCATATTGATACAACAAATGTATTTCTAATTAACTTGGTTGGGGTTTTACAGGAACTATTTTTGTTTATAAAACCGTTTATGTACGATCGTTTTATACTAGAGATTGAATTTTATTTAAGACCTTTAGGCATCTAAGGCTCACGCGGGGATAGGGGGGAAAGGATTCGGGAAGATGTCGGCCAGGGCCTATGTTGAAGGTGCCATCCCGGCATTTGTCTGGTGTGACTGAGGAAAATCTCTGGAAAACCCAAGTCAGGATGGTCGGCCACTAGGATCGAACCCACTACCTCCCGAATGCTACGCCAACGCTTATACTTGAATATTTTAGTACTGAACTATTTTGCACTAACAGTTCATCAAGTCACTAGTCCCAACTGCTTTAGATTATTTTTTTGCAAATTTGGCCTACGTTTTATCTAATGTGCTAGGTGCGACAGGGCATGAGAAAGTCTGCCATCACTTTGACTCTGCGTCGCTCCAGAATACAGGGTCACTACTACTCAAATTGAGTAAACAGCAGGCCAATACAAGAAAGGTGATACTGACGGAGTTCTTTTATCACCGTGGACCTATGCTTGTGGAATTCTTGAAGCCAGATGAGACCATCAATGCGGATCGTTCCATCACACTCCTGTGGCAGCAGAATAACACGAAGAGGCGTGGTTTCTTGAAAAGGAGCATTCTCTTGTATCTCTTCCAACCAGTGAACGCGGTCAATATATACATAATTACTAATCGTTTGTGCTCAGAATTTATTTAGGTTGAAGTACTGGACACTAAACTGGTTTGTCTTCTAATTCTGTATAAATCATTAGAATACAATCATAAGCAGAGTAGCTTACAACATTGTATTCTTGTGTACATTACGTAAAATGCACTATATTTTTCTTCCATTTTTAGCGGAGATATTTAAGAAGATGAACAACAACTTTATGGTGTACGGTGATACTCTTGCCCTTTGGTTTGGGCCTGAGCTAGATATCTGGACTCGCTGTCCGTCGGTAATAGAAGTAAGTAATTTATAAACATTTGTGATAAGTCTTTACTTTTCCCTCCATTGTACAATTTCTAATAACGTATCCTCCTCGCAACAGGTTGTAATGGTAAAACTGGTCATATCCGCAATGTAATGGTTTCTTTCTCTGATTAAGTTTTTACAATGGGTGTCTTACAATATCTAGGAGTTATCGATCTTCCTTTGCTTCTGCTAAAATAGTGGAGTCGCTTAACAAAACCAATCGTTACAGATCGGATTAAAGCACCAAACATATATGTTACTTTAGTGTGGAGGTGCCCGACCTGGCCCTCCACCATCTTGAACTTTGGGACCTCTCACTTTCGCGTTCAATATCTGAAGAACCAATGGACCGATTTTAATAATCATTTTTTTTTAATGAAATATATCAAATGGCAGATTGTTAGACAAATATGGTTAATGTTCAAGCTTTCAGCATTTATATAATCAACATGTTGTATTGTGGTCATAAATGAAGTAAGACTTCTTGGTATATGTCTTTGTTGATAATCTGGGTTAAATGAACAAGTAAATTATAAGAGTTGCATTTCTTTAATATCTTCTCGCAAAGTTGTTGGTCACTGATCTTATAGCGCTAGAGATACATTGCTAATTGTTTATTTGAGAATAATATTAAGCCTTTATCAGAAAATCATTATTTTTTCCATCCTTCTGTTTCTCACCAACATTCGCAAAATCCTCAGTAATCTTAGTTTTCAACCTGGTTTCGTTTACACAAGTTTATCAGAACACAAAAATTACAGGAGCAATTATTTTATAACTCGTACACTTCACAAAGTTTGAACAGAAATTGACCCTTTCTCACAGAATCCTTTACACGAGCTACCACTTCTGAGAATATATGAGAATCAGCATTCGTTTCCTGATATTTATATATTTCGTAAGAGCTCTACTTATTCTGATAAGTAGTGGCACACGTGTTGTGGTATTTCGCTGCAATAGCAATTAAATCACTTACACCAACAGACGACGAATAATGAATAGTAACTAACAACCACATCTGTACGCAATATTACAAATAAATTAACATCATTTTGTGTGGAAAGTATTCCAGGTGATAGAAAAATTGGTTGGTACAAACTACGCATCAATCTGCTCAAGCCAACAATACGAAATGGATTGACCACACCAAATTGTAATAACCTCTACAACAGGTTGATAGATACGTAAATTCAAGTATCGTTACAAAATTGAGAATATCAGCACACTATTCTAGCCGTTATGAAATTTTAGAAACAATTTAGAACATATATTTACGTTAGCAACATTATT
>JAGDQP010034068.1:950-20333 GCA_022664845.1 Lepisma saccharinum | reverse complement strand
TATTACATTTATTTATTAATGTTAGTGCTTGTAAGCATATATTCCTTGTTTTTGTGATATTATTTTTATGTAAATTATTTACTGCCGTTATATACATTGTATATAAAATTTGTCCATATTTTTTCAACCTCTTACAATTCTTTATAGCATCTTCTGCTATTTTATTGAAATTATCAATATTATTTATATCATTTTATATTTTTTTAGACTGATTTATTGCATTGCTTGTGATAATAAAATTACATGCTATTTGATTTGTAACCTTTTTGTCTGGTTCATTATTGTGTGAATTTTCTAACTTCGTTATAAAGTTTTGGTTAGAATGTTCTCTGTGATAAGTTAGTTTTAATTTATTGTTATTCAAAAGAATTTGATTATCTTTAAAATTGAATATGATTTTATCATATACTTGCAAGAAACAATAACAACTGTATAAGTTTATTTCATAATTATTAATCACATTTTAACTCAATATCAACATCAATAGATTGATGCACTTCGTATATATCTACATCTGTTATTTTCTTTTGCTTCACTTCCTTCAATTCATTCCTAGGTTTTAGTCTTGATTTACCTTGATACTTTTCATTAAATTGTTTAATCAGAAGCAAAATTTTGTGCCGATACCATATTAAAGAGGTTTTTTTCATTTTCACGGAAACGTTCCCAAGTTCGCTGACCATAGATCTCTTCAGGCTTTTCTCTAATTCTTTGTCTTTGTTGGTGCCATTTACGATATTCTTGCATCATATCTCCCTGTTCTTGACATTTTCTTTTGATACACTTCCGGTATTCAATAAATTGTGCAAACTTCTGGGTTTTACTCACAGCTTGTAAATTGTACCCGAAATCGCATTTATATAATCACTTCCATATCTGTTAGTTAGATACACTAGTCTTATATCTAACACAGAACCTTTAGTCCATGATCTTTTCGTTTGCTTTGGTCTTTCCGATAACTTTGCATCAAGTTTCAATGGATTAGTAGACAAATATTGGGGCATTTTACATTTCCTAGCTCGTCGAGATTTCCTGTAAGTTCGATTTTTCAAATTACTGAAACGACCTTTTTTGAGTTGGGCATTATTCCTCAGTTTGATCTTATTTTGTTTATTTTCTACCCATTCTTTGTGCCACTTTCCTCTCGAAGTACTTTTCCTTTTACGTTGTCTCGAATTACTGTGTTTTGGTTTCCGTGATTCATTTTCAGTTAAAGATGAAGTTGTATTAGATATTACCTTTGCTATATTTACACTCATAACCTGTTCATCTTGTTCACCTTTGTTAGAACTTTCACCCGTTTGGATAATAGTTGTCTGTGTACTGGTATCTTGAATATTAGCAGAACCTGTTTGTAATTGTTTCTACTTAGATTTACGTCTGCTTCCTCTGCTACCTCTAGTATGCGTCCTTTCTCGATTTTGTGTTTGGTCATTTGATTCATTAAATATTTGCTTTGCACATACAATTGTTGGCGTGATAACATGTTCCTTAATAATTGTTGTAGCCTCTGTAACCTCTGAATTAGATATATTTTGAGTGGTAGTTACTGTCATTGTGTTTGAACTTTCTTGTAATACCACTACCTCATTTTTCTGGTGTGCCTGTTTGATTTCTTTTTGTTCATAGTTTGCTGTATGTATTACAGTTTGATTGTGTCCATATATATCAGGTTTTTGTTCATTTGTCTCTATATTTGTTGTGAATAGGATCGTACATGATTTCTTTAAACTTTAATTTAACCATTGACATCTATTATTGAAGTTTTCTTCAAACTGCTTCTGTTTTTCTCCCTTTTCTTGGATTAGTTTTTGTTGCTGTCGATCATAATCTTCTTGCCTTTGCATCAATTGCTGAAGCATCAACACTATTTGTTCATTTGTTGACTTATTGCTTTGGTTACCATCATTCCCTTGAATGGTATTTTGTAAATATTACAAAGATGTTCTCTCGTTGTCAAACTTAGAGTTCCTTGTATTGTTTCTTCCTTGAGTGGCGTCCTCATCACTTCCGGATTCCATATTCTCGGCATCACATTCTACTTCACTATTTTTTAACATCTTCGAGCCTCTACGTTGGGTTGCCATTCTGTAACGGGTCCTTCTCGTTCCAATTATAGTCCTACCAATATTAATGTTGTCGCTGCGTGGTTCAATTTGTAAAGAAGGCCTCTAACATATTCGTAACATCTCAGGGCGTTGATGGATTCGAACTCGAATCTTTTTTAAATAAATAGTGCTTATGATAGTCAGTCTTAGTGCCCCAAGTCTACCTATAGTGGGGCTACACCGACCCAGAGCAAGACTATAGAGCAAATCAATGTTCAATACTTCGGAGCTTTTCAGCTGCCAGAAGATTGGATATTGATTCTCCAAAGCTTCCACTGAATAAAATTCAGTTACAGATTAAAACATTATTTATTAAAGAGAATTGTCTTTACACAAGGTATCTCTAACTACAAGAAACCCAACATGGCTTCTTACATACATGCACAATACATTTAATAGTGACAATATTATTTCTATAAGTAGTTATGCATTTGTATCAACAAGTAACCATATAACGTGATAAAAGTTAATTAGCTATACTTTTGTACTGATAATGAACTATATAAGTTTAAGTAATCGTTTATCAATCCATTAGTACACACCTGAAACTCCAGCTCTCAAAGTAGTGACATCTAACGGTGAAATCCTGAATTACCAAAAATTCAATATACATTATAAATCATAACGCGAAATAACTTTTAGTTATTAAAACAATAAATAACTTTGAAATTAACTAAATTTAACTTAAATATCATTCTTAAATCCATAAACGATTGATTCTAATGTGAATGAACATAATTGGTATCAATACTATATACCGATTGGTAGTGCCATAACACACTTTGCGGACTGCAATAGCGAAAGGTTGGGAACCTTCCCAGCAATACCAGAGTGATGGTAATCTACCTACATCATAATGAAACCATTTACACAAGAGATATCTGGTAAAAGTGTAATTTATTTTACTCAAATATGGCAAACGCAAGGAAAAGGACTGATTGCTGAATTTTCTTAGGAAAAGGAAAGAAAGGTTTCCGAAGAGAATTTCTTGAACATCAAAATGAGCATTAAAGATGCTGTCAATTTCACATGACAAAAGGGCAATTTTATTATATACAGAAAAGCTCTGTCCAAGTGCAGAAAATATAATTCACATACTTATTTTCCAGAAGAAATAAGTTATTTTACTTTTCAAAACGTAGTAGACATTCTAAACTTTAGCCCAGTTAAATCAACATTTCACAATTGCTGGAGAATAACATTTCTTTCTACGAAAAAGCTTTTTATTTTATAATATAGCTACTGGGCAGCAATTTAGTTTGATATTCCAAAACATTGCTAAAACATTTCGTATGTAATTTCTATTTTACACTTCATTCAGCCTAACCTTCAATACTGATAATACAAACATGATCTACTAGGGTTTGTTTTTGGTATTAATTTACAATATGAGTATCCATGAGCAGACTGACTTACGGTTTGTGTACGTAACGAAGAAGCTTTAAACTTCGCAGAATACCAAAATAAAACATAGTGAAAACGTTGAAATTCACGGTTAACAAAAAACGGACCTGTTGCAGAGATTTCGTGCAATTTAAACATATCAGTACCGAAAAAGCAAACACAAATGCTGAACGGAAAAATAACGTGCTTATGAAAGGTCGCACCAACTATAGTGCAAGGTAAAAATATTTCAAAGTACGAACAAAAATTTACAGTGCTGAAATGTTGCTATCAGAACGTAGGTGAAGCAGACTTTTGTTTCAGGAAGAGAAAGAGTAATTTCAAGACATTAAACATACATACCTGAATTAAGATAACCGGTCCCGGCACCTATCAAATTAACCAGACATCCTTACGGTGCACATCACTACACAGAAAAATGACACCAATTTCATACTGAAGAAATCACAGAATACTTTCACACACACAGAAAAGGGGATATCAAGCAACACTGAAATCATATTTTATTTATTTCAGAAAAAACTAGAAGAAATCACTGCACACACATTTTTCACCTCACACACTGATGAACACCACTTCACACAAACAAACTGCTGTTAAGATGCTCCTTCTCGTCAACTCCCGGTTCAAGCCAATATGGAGGGTGAGAGACTCCAAACTGCAGCAATTCCATTCACAGCTTCTTTTATAAGGAAAAGGGGAAAAGCAGCTCCCCATAAGTTGCTAGGATTTCCCAGTCGTTACTACTGTACATTTTATTATACTTTTAATCGCTGCCTGCCTTATAATTTGCTTTTAAATATTACTTTCGGAGGCAGCGTAAAATCGTCGCAGCTTTGCCTCCTCGTCGACTATCTTCTAAGTACTGACTGGCTCTCAGCCAATCAGCTAAGAGAATAAAATCAGACAACTGGGAGAGAAAGGGTGTGTGGCTTACAACTAAAATTTCAACGAAAATAAAACAACAATCAGATCTTTCTGTTTGTTTTCGAAGATTTTCAACGAAAGAAAAATTGTTGAAGAAAATAATGTAATAAAATATGCAAAGAAATATTCACTAATAAAATGAAGAAACAATAAAGATAAAATCCCGCCAAACAACAATGAAAGGGATGTTCTTTATGGCTAATCTTCATTGTCATCTGGACAAAGACAGGTAAACGTAATGGAAACATTTTTAACAATTGATTTTTTTAAAAAATGGGTTGGCAATATTGAACCACTGAAGCAATTAAGACGGTTCCGGCGTCTCTGAATTACTCTACCTTTCCAAAAAACATCTCAAACAGTTCTCTATATTGTGGTTCCTGATATTTCATTTCTCTACACGGGCGGATGGATACACGGGCAGATAGACTGACGAGTAAACAGACTGACGGATGGACTGGGCGAAATTAGAAGATCCATTTTGCTTACCTTCGCTATTAAGAAACGTATTTCCTACTTCTTAGCTCATTTTTTGAGGGTGCTTTAATTTTCTTTGGAGTACTGTAGTTGATTTTATTATATGCATATATTTTTTGCTTCTAAGGCATCTTTTTAAAGGTTGATTAACAAATCAATTAACAAATTTTTCTTGAAATTATCCTGGAAAGCGAGCAATAATTACATCATTATGGTATTTCGAGTTATCTACCTCGAAGGAGTTTAATACTCAATAGAGTTGCGCTAAGAACATTATATTTTTTCAATGTAAACTACATAAATCTTTCTACGTGTATTTCAAATATGTTTACGGAAGTGTCCTCTACAGAAACGCAAGAAGTTTCATCAAAATCGCTGCATCGATTGAGAACATTATTTCTGAGCAAACAACGCAAATATGCCTACGTATCGCATTGAGAACTTCTTTCTTTTTCCGAAGTTGGTTAAAAAGCCGTCTGGAGTGTCGAACTTGACAAGTTTTCTGACTTCTTTACGTCTGTTGACTTCCTCTGGAGTCTTCTAAATAGTGTTGTTACCCACGAGACGAAACGAGACAGATAAATCTCTATGGAACACGAGACGAGACAGAACTATCGTAATATAAAATATACACGTATTTCCGAGACGAGACACAGTCTGAACAAGACATATTCGAGACGAGACAGCCTAAATCTCGTCTTCTGGGTAACACTACCAGGAATATTCCAGGAATGTTCTATGTGTCTCCACGAACATATTTGGTATATAGTTGAAGTGTATTTGTGCTATATGAGGAAATTCGTAACGTTACAAAATCGCTTTTGTAAAATCCTATTATTGTTTAATTTTCTCTTTTCTTTTGTCAATTCAGATCTTTGATAACATCCGTAACAATCAACCAGAAGCATTGAACAAATTGGTTCCCATCAGCGGAGATATCAGTCAACCAGAGCTAGGTATCAGCAAAGCTGACCAGAAGATACTCGCAGAAAATGTATCAGTCGTGTTCCATTCCGCAGCCACTGTCAAATTCGACGAAGCTCTTAAACTCTCCGTGGCCATGAATATTGTAGGGACCAAAGGTCTTGTGCAACTATGTCAAAGGATGACTAAAATTGAGGTAAGAAACATATTTTATTTTATTTATTTTAAGTGGTGTAAGTTAAGTTGTGATGATAATGCATGGTGTGTCACGTAATTTATGCAATGCACGATATTTCTGAACAAGAGGTCATTTAGAAAATCTGGTTTGTGTGTTTGTAAGTGATAATGGAGATAAATAGCTCACAAAACTAAATGTTGTAACTTTAGAGTATAAAATAGAATAGAGAGTGCTTTCATGACGTCACACGAAGCCAAATTTACGGTACAGCGGCAGCCATATTATATAGCCCTATTAAAGTCCTTCTATATACCGAGTTTTGTGCGTCAGCCAGTAACCATTTCGAAACGTACGTTTCTGTTTTGTAACTACAAAGTACAGAACAACACATCTGAGATATTTACAAGCATTTTACCAGGTGTGTAAATATGAAACTGGAATTTGTGCATAGACGGCGTTAGCTGTCACTGTGGTTACCGTAAAACTGCGTCTTTGGCGCCACTTGCTTGTTTCGACTGCTGATAACGATTTGAAACTCAGAACCAGACAAATTTCATGCCATAGTGTAGTGTTTAATAGCGTTGAACATGGCGCAATTTGTACCTACAAAATACGATGTGCATTGGTTTTTTGTTACCATTTGAAGAAAACTGCTGCAGAATCGCATCGCATGCTTGTCGAAGCTTACGGTGATCATGCTCTAGGTAAGTCACAGTGCTATGCGTGGTTTACAAAATTTAAAAGTGGCGATTTTGACGTGAGAAACAAAGAACGTGGAAGACCACTGAAAAAGTTTGCAGACAGGGAATTGCAAGCTTTCTTGGATGAGGATGTCGCTCAAACGGAACAACAACTCGCGGATCAATTAAATGTGACACGAGAAGCAGTTTCCATACGTTTAAAACCCGTGGGCAAGATTCAGAAGGTGGGAAAATGGGTTCCACATGCATTAACTGAACGACAGCAGGAAAACCGAAAAACCACCTGGGACATTCTGCTCGCCAGGTACAAAAGGAAATCATTTCTTCATCGAATTATGACTGGTGACGAAAAGTGGATCTATTTCAAGAATCCTAAGCGTAAAAGATCATGGGTAATTCCAGGAGAACCGGCGACATCGACTGCAAGACCAGATCGCTATGGACGGAAGACAATGCTTTGTGTTTGGTGCGATCAGAAGGGAGTGATCTATTATGAACTGCTGAAACCTGGCGAAACCGTTAATACCCAACGTTACCGACAACAAATGAAAACGACCAGAATATGACCAAAGACAACATAAAGTGATTGTGATTCACGATAATGCATCCTCCCACACAGCAAAACCGGTCAAGGAAACGATTGTGACATTTGGCTGGGAAATCCTTCCGCATGCGGCTTACTCACCAGACTTGGCGCCTTCAGATTTTCACTTATTTGCATCCATGGGACACGCACTTGCTCACCAGCGCTTCACATCTTACAAAAATGGCTTGATGACTGATTTGCAGCACAAGAGGCACAGTTTTTTTTTTTTATCTGGTATCCATACATTGCCGGAACTATGGCAGAAATGCATCGCTAGCGATGGCCAATACTTCGAATAAAATAGTTCTTAGCATTGTCATCCAATCACTGTGTCTTTTCTGTACATAAATTCCGGTTTCATATTTACGCACCTGGTACAATTATATATCTTAAGAACAACGATCTATTCTGGAGGTTTCATCTGACATGCGCGCTTCACTCTAATGACTTTCTCTTCCCATAAGAAAGAATGAGAAGGCAATACTTTGTATAGAGGGCCTCTAAACACGGGGCCAGTCAATATGGTGGAAATGCGTCGTCCCTTCCGTCTCTTGGCTTCACTCCCCTCGCCCATAAAGCAATCTCAAGCTCAATCTATTATGTTCTACCTCTTCTAACTTATCACCATGGATCTAAGTACGGGAGATGGATCAATTTCTAACGACCCGAAATTGAAGCCAGCACAAGCCATGAATATATGGAAGGTATAACTGATTAAAAAACATCACGTTCCGGACAATACCATATTTAAAATATTCCAATCTTCATCCATTCTTTGCTTTCACACACCCAGGCATAGGCCAACCAATAAGACGCAAGTAAATCCCAACTCACCAGGCAAGATTAATCGAAAACCGGCGTCAAGTTGACCCAGCTTAATTGTATTGGGACAGTCAATCCGTCTACCATATTTACACCCATGACTTATCACTAGAAGTTTTGCCAACTGAGGACAAAGATAAAGTCCTTGAGGAGGTTTAACAATTAATTAACACACGTTAAACGATGTAACAAATAAAAAAAATATAACAGGAGTCATGAGATAATCTACCATAAGGCATTCTGTTACAATTATTTTCTTCCAACACACATTTCACGGTACTGAAAGAATAGCCATCTCTAGGGAAAACTTAATACTAATACCACTACCGTATTATCGATGAGTCAAAAGAAATATGTTCTTTCATTACATCAGTGGGGATAAAGGCTGTATCCGAAACGGCAGCTGCTCCGTACCGTTCTTTTGCGCTCAGTTACATACTATGTTCTTCACCGTAGAAGGTATACAGTCATATACCACTAACAGTTGAAAGAAGTATTACTCTATTTTCTAAATATTAACCTTCACAATCTGCACCCCTTGTCCCGTTCATAGCACGAACAGTCTGGCATTTTACATAATATGATTCACCTCCCTAAAATTATTCCATTGTTTCGTACTAATCGCTGAGGTTCTTGCCAATTGACAGGAGACACATACATGTGCACATCTATATATTTAAAAAACCCAACTAAAAAAAGGCTTTTCCAGTCCGTCCGGCCGTTCTACTGGACCGATTTCGATCATTCCTTTTTAAAATATCCGACTTAACACGTAGATGAGCCATCAATAAACCGTATTCCTCACTGTCCAGTCTCAACTGAAGGAGAAGTGTTAATTCAAAATTGTCGCCCAAACACATTGAGACTAAAGAAACGAAATATTGTGTGATGGTGTACCATCACGTGTAGATCTCGATAATATAAGAAAACGTTATAAAAGTGGCCATGTGAATCCAAGATGGTAACCCAAAAATGCATTTTCCAAACCACTGAAACTAGAGAAACGAAATTTTCTCTGAAGGTGTACCATCACGAGTAGGTTACAATAAATATGGCAAAACTCCTCTATGGGGTCGCAACCCCTGGCTGTTATGGAGGCAGATGTTTATCGTGGGGGTGGAGACTCCTGGAGAGTCTGGTTACGAAAAAGCGGGTGCAGCCCCCAAACTCCGCAAGTGTAGGGCGCAGCCCGCCACGTGGAAGCGAGTAGTGGTGAATGGTTTAATGGCTGTTGCCAACATTTTTTTCGTCCCGCCCCAGCGGACAGGTACTTCTGCTATTTATATTTAAAATTGTTTCAAAATCCTTTTTTCCAGCCACTCAACCATTACTAAGTAAAAAGTATGCAAGGGATTTCAGAAGAACATGCATTTGATAAATTCTTAACATAAATAGGTGAAGGTGTTTATCCGTAAATGAATTCTAAGAAGTGATGATCTCTTGATTTGCCATCATGTGTCATCTCAGAAACTCATACAATCATTGGCACTTACAGAAAGGATATTACGTGACCAGCACATATTTTCCAGGTTCTCTAGGTTTTAGCACGTAAAAGTTTCAAAAAAATGTTTGATCAGCTTCCTGGAAGATCAGTAACCTACTTTAGAGTAATGTCCTTAATTACTTAAGATGGAACTGAACTTCTACAATGTCCCATTGAATGTTTGGACAGTTTAGACATGAGCTGCTTACCAATATATATTGTAGAATTAAAAGATGGTTCTATTGTGATGTTATCGACGAACTTGGACGTAGAACAAGCTTACCGAATTGCTTTGATACTGAATGGCCTGAATGGCTTAATTCTTCACAAAATGTATGATAACTTCTTAAATCTACAAATAATATCTGGAGCTAATGTTGGCCAAAGTGTGCTTCTTCCTCGCTTTCATTTATCGCCATATGACCCTACCTTTCCATTTACTTTTAAAAGAATACAGTTTCCGATTCGATTAGCATTCTGTATTAAGATAAATAAGACCCCAGGACAAGCCCTCGATGTCGTAGGCACATGTTTGTCTTAAATCTGTTTTTCAGTAATGAACAGTTGCATGTCGCACTGCCACGTGCGACATCTTTTGAGAATGTAAAAAATGAACTGGAACCAATAAGTCAACGTACCGTACTGCTAACGTTGTTTTTAAATAGGTTTCAAAATTTAAAGATTGTCCTATATTGATTGTTCTATTAATAATTACAGTTTTATAATTTAGTTTTATCTTCTATATTTTAAAACATTTTTCATTTCTAATACTTCATTACGTCTTGTTTTTAAATATCCATTTCCTTTATTTTCAATGCTGCGGAGCAGCAGGGGTACTCTGGTATAATTATATAAAACATTATTTGCATTCAAAGATGTCTCGGGAGAAGAGATGTAGGCATTACGACCTAGAGAACAGAGACCTACATCGTTGCCATACTTACGAATTCTTCATTTCGTCTTTCGTTATCAGCGAGGAAACGTCCGTAACATGAACAAAGGAGCGACACCAAAAAATTTCCTGTAGCAGACTTGAGAAACAATGACATAATGCTCGTCTCCGCCTCACGCACTATTTGGTCCTTTTGTCGCCCTGCTTTCTTTTGCGGAAAGCATATAACTACACTAACAACACCGCCAGGGTTTCAGTTGGAGTTGTCAGACTGTAACTACAGTATTTTGCCAATTTGAGGAAGTTTCTCACAGGCATCAACCCAAAAAGTGTTGTAGGAAAGACCCCTAATAGCACTGTTAAGGGATGTGTCAAATTATTATTATTATTATTGATAGTGTATTAATGTATTGCAAACCTCTGTTAGATTTTCTTTCTGTCAAATAATACTTTTTGTTTACCTTATTTTAGGCATTTGTTCATGTTTCTACCGCCTACAGCAACTGCACTCGCACAGATATAGCTGAGATGGTCTATCCTCCTCCTGGTGATCCTGACCAGATTGTTAAAGTTGTCAACTGGATGGATGAGACCCTTCTGGAAAACATCACTCCCAAGTAAGAACAATTAATGCTTAAGTGTTTCAGATGTAGGGAAGTAACCCCACCCAACTCCCCACATGTTGTATATAAATTGAAAGATTTCATTGAGTATTGAATAATACCAAAAGATTAGGTTACCTAAACATATCTAGTACAACTTATGACCACTAGATGGCTAGGAGGTTTTCAACTGCCATAGGAGTGAAACAATTTAGTTATCCCTTGTTTAAGGCCGCTTTAGACGACAGAATTTATGCTACGATGAATATTACGATTATCAGTAGTGCCAGGGTGTGAAAACAAGAATGCTACAATAGGGCAAGATGTTATGGTATAAATCCATAACTTTTTTCCTTTTAAGCCGCCACACTGCTTTCGCTAAGATTCATCGTACGAGAAATTGTATCGTCTAAAGCGGCCTTTAGATCACTAAGATCGTTACGATGGTAAAAATCATTGATGAAATAACTGCGTTTAGACTACGGAACTTAACTTGGTTATCGTGCTTGTACTGCCATTGTCAGTAAAGAAACTGGCTTAGAGTAAGTAATCTCCTTTTTTTATACTCTAAGGTTACACGGAAGAGGTTTAAATTATAAAATACTGAACTCAAAAGAATTAATTGTAGCCTCACATTTTGTAGATTAGTTCTGCCACCATTCTTTTATACTTTAAAAGTGATACGCACCACTAGGATGCTATATATTTCGATAAAGAAAGAAAGAAACTAGCCAAGTGAGCTGCGCTTAACGGCCATCTTGCGGTTGTATTACTAACGTAAGAAAAAAACTGTCGTGGGTTGACGCTGGTTAAAATTGAAACCCGCGTTAACGGTAACTACCGTTTACAATATTAAAATGATCTTGGTTATCGTTAACCATGGTAAGATGTTAGTAATGTAAACAAGGCATTAGAAATGTCTCATAGTTACTCCCTTTAACCTTTACAAGAGAAATGTGAGTGTTCTACAAAAGTAGGTATGTTTCCATACAGATCAGTGCGCATGGCCACTATCGAAGGTGAGTTTTTGTGTTGCGAAGTTTTATTTCTCGAGAAAACTGTTGATCCTACGCCGACTGAATACTGTTTAGCGTATACCCTTCCGCACTGAAGTCTATGAGGATGATGCGTAGAGTGATCAGATCCGCATTCATAATAAAAAATGAACGAATGGTCACAAGAAATCAAGTGATGAGTAATCAACCGATGGGGAAAACAAATGGAAACTGGACTCTGGTGGAGAGACGGTGTGCAAGCTATTCTTGAATAAGTCAGGGATAAGTTTTAAAAAGCCGCAAGAGAAGCCCATCAACGATTGTCTGTTGAAGATTTGTGTATCTGGGGTATAACAAAGGCCAAAAAAGTGTTAACGATACATTCGAAGCATACTATGAGTAGGTTTATTTATTGCGAAATCACTTTGGATTCAGAATTCGTAAAACTTTGACTAACCAAAAGGAAAAGGACACGGAGACGAAAGAGCTTGGTGCAAAAACTGGTCTTCTTCGCAGAACTTGTGTCATATTATGAAACCTTCCTACAACATACAATTCTGAACACTAGTATTAGATTTATCAAAGGCAGTTGATGTGCTTTCCGAGAACTGTTCATACCCGGAGCTCTCTACGCAGGTGGGACACAAATGCTTTTGGTACAGATGATGCGTTGGACTACGAGGAATATACATCATTAAAAACTGTGATCGTATGTACAGCAGGACACAAGATACAGTCCAAAGTTTTCCTGGCCCTCTAGAGACCATAATTCGTACCAGACATGTTTGGGCAAACTATCTTTTGGCTTTGTGCTTTCAATGAGACCTTTCAATTGATATGCAATATGTTGGCGGTGTCACTTTGCTACTTTTCCTTCAAGAAAAAAATCCCTGTTGATTTGTTCTTGCAGTTCAAAAGTGTTAGATCGAATAAATTATAAACCTATTTCAAAATTTTAGCCTGCATTTCATTCCATTTAAAAGCCATTAGAAAATTACATGCAGATAGGAAAAACAATTGAAAATCAACTTGTCTGCTCTTCTTCAGAGAATTGAGCATGAGAGTTGATGGATATCTCAGCAGTAAACGTTCAAAACCTGACTTATCAATGCTGTTCAGATTCTGAATTAAGAATGGCTCTGAATACTATGTCACAAGTCCTTTCTGACTATTGTTTCAGAAAGTTCCAAACATCAATAGCACGGTTAAATAAATCTGAACATTCAAAATCTGACGTGTCAGACGATATTTTCTGCTCAAAACCAGACTTGTCAAGCAGAAAATTTACCCAAGACTTCCCACTCAAGAAGCCTGATACGCTAGGTATCTGGAGCTTTACTTCCTTTGCATTGTTTTTCCAATTGGATCAAACCTGGCTTTTTATTGATGGGAAAACATGATCCAATAATGTATGTGCTGATTTTTTGTGTGTGTGGAATAATGATGTTTGTATGCGAACAAGTATTATACAAGGGTAACAGATATTTGACTTTTTGCTAATGGGTGCGCAAGACAGAATCAAGAATGTTGTAGTAGAGGATATGCAATTGCGTCACGAACATGAAGTCAAACATCACAGCTTAGTTCCGCTCAGTTAGCCTACTTACTCCAATCAGAAACATTGTTTTTGGCTAACAAAGATGACAGCAAGCTCTGTACTTGTCTGCGAACCAATCAGGTGTGTTGTCTTGCTCGATGCTCAGTTGTTTTTTGGCTCCATTCTTCCGCAGGGCATGAGACAGCTTTATTAGAATATCTTTTATTAGAATATCCTTGGGCAGAACGCAAATATTCATGCAATCTACGTTATTATCTTTTAGCTAATGAAACGTGAAGTACAAAAGCTCGTACACTATGACGTATTAACCACGATGTTCACATTTCTCATCTATACAAACACATTGAAATCGTGAGTTAGTTCATCCGATAGGTAGTCTGGGTCCCCTTACCAAAATATTATTCTTGCTCAACAGCGGTGTAGTTGTCGTTAAAGTATAAAATGAAAACATATCAACGTGTATTGTTCGATTTTCAACAACCTGCATTTACCGGAAATTAATAATAAACGAATAATGCCTGTCATATTTCATTGATCTTACAGAATACGATTCAAAACCAGACTTGTCAGAACTTCTGACCCTTCTCACATTCAATCGGAAGTCCGCAGATATTTCAGATTTTGTGGTACAGCTACTAACACCATTCTGATCAAAGGTATACACAGTAAAATATTCTGCTTATCTCAAAATGGGATCACAACAACAAGTTTGGTTTTGAACGTTGATCCCTCATTTATGGCAAGAAACTCAATATTTACCAGATATTTCTTAAAAGTTCCCACTATTTTTCTGTGACAAAGTACATAGTCGGTATTTATTGTCGTAGATATATTGACGATAATTTGTATATATCATCTCCAGAGAAACTTTTTTTTTGTTATTTAACTAGTTCCGAAATAGAGAGCTCGTACGTCGTAACGAATCCTGCAAGTAGATAATGACCTCTCCTGCGTAGTTGCTGAACTACATACTCTACTACTACCGTAGCATATGTTGAAAATTCAGGTGAGGATACAAGGCCGTGCAAACCCTTCCGTGTCCAATTGGGCGCTCGGTGTACTCGGTAGAGTGTTGGGTTGCTGGTCGGGAGACCCGGGTTTGATTCCTACCAAACTTTCACGTTTTTATGTTGTTGGTTTTTTTAATTAATTTTACATTTTTAGGTTGCTTGATAGCGAAGCTATAAGTAAGAGAACCTTATAACCCCGCTTAAGATGTCCGTCCATGTCCAGAAATCAAATCTGGGAAACTGCAAGGTGTAGGGAGATTCTTGAGGCGTCGTTGGAAAGGTTTTGGCTACACTAGCTCCCTGGAATAGTTTTGATTGGTGCAGTGGTTCAGTGTTGCCAGCCCTTTTTCTTTAAAAAAATGTTCAATTTTTTTCAATTCAGTTAGACCTATCTGCCCCAAATTTGCCATAAACATTATTCCACACAAGTACTGTCGATTTTCCTGAACCTAAGCACTGCAATTTCAGTGTTGCCAGCCTATTTTATAAACATTTATGTTTGTTTGGCTAAAATGCTATCAAGGGACTGAAGCCGTTGCGATTGTTAGTAGAATTGTAGCTCTAATTTATTTGTCTATATAACTAATTTCGGGACGGGCTTAAGCCATAGTGCTGTTACCGCTCATACACTTCATTTTATCTTATCTTATATAACTAGTTGTTCTCTTGTATTTTCAACACTTTTATAGATTTCAAGGAAAAAGATTAGCTAAAGTCAGGTTAGATTTTTTCGTTATATTAATTTGCAGAATTTTACACAATTCACAGGAAAAGTAAGGTTAGATTATTTTTTATGATACGCGATGCAAATAGCAAGGATTACGTTTTTCTAACCTTCTCTCTCATACAGTATGTGTCTAACAGATAACACTACATACTTGCAGGATTCATTACGACGTGTGATCTCTCATGTTTCGAAACCATTAGTAAGTTACCACATTATATCAATTTTTAATCTGTGGTCATCCAGGTATGTGTCCGCTTTTGAAGATCGTCAGGAATTTTGCTAGAGTGCAAGTGAGATTTGGAGCACTGTACACTGCTCCAAATTTAATTACAAACACTATTTCCGCAGCTGAGGGAGGCATTGTATGAAGAAATGTCAAGAACAGAGTTGAAGTTAGTTTATGACGATTTGTCAAATTGTTATTAATCATTTAATCTCAATGATAATCAGCCAGCTAGTAACACATAGTTCTTGGACTTCATAACCGAAGTTTAGCAATTACGTATTATTTTTATTAAAGAAGTATAATGAATGTTATTAATTTCTACATCACTTTTGTTTCTTTGATAGATTCATTGGAGATCACCCAAATACCTATACGTTTACTAAAGCTTTGGCAGAACATGTTTTAGTGACACAATGTGGAAAGCTTCCTGCAGCGATTGTGAGGCCATCTATCGGTAAGTCAATGTATTAAATTTGAATAAAATCGCGAAATTGCTGAAGTGTAAATTAGCTTAAATAATTTGCCAGATTTACAGGATTTATATAAGTAACTAACGTATTGTAACATTTTACATATTGTAAATAAAGAAAAAAACTAAGGGATTCCACAGGGTTACGTGTTAGGACCGTTTTTAAAACATTGAGAATAACATAATGTAAGAGTGGTAATAGTAGTGGCAGTGGTAGTAGAAATAGTAAGAGTAGTACAGGGTACCCTAAAACTTGCTGTGCACTCAGAGTAATACTTAGCAAGTCGAACTGGTTCTTACAGGAGGTGCCTGAAATAGGTCGCAGAAACGTCTAAACTTATCTGCACATTATTTGATTTGAAGGGGGAGGGGTAGTTGGGATTTCATGCTCTTTGAAAAATTGTATTTTTTTTTTTAATATGCCCCAATCCAGGATATTTACACATGTTTCTGCTTCTCGGCGAAGACCTTCCATAATGTAGTGTAATTTGTTTTATGTTGATCGTTATTGGAGAGTGTAGTTCCTGAAATGTATCAGAGTTATTGATGTTCTCTGTATACCCAGAGCCTCCACCATGTTATCTGACATTTTTCGGTCATTAGAACCTTTTGATTTAGTTAAATTTAACATAAGATACATTTAACTTGAACACTCACTTACTTTTCATGTCGTAGTTAGGTGTAGGTAGAAATCTAGCAGTAACTTTTGTCTGCACTATCATCAGTGTTCTCTGCAGGAAAAGTCAAGGGGTGACGGGTTAGGTCACAGTCCCCGTGAGATGATGTGATTTTCGAATAAGTCTTTCAGGAACAATAGTGAGGCCACAATGATGCAAGCAATGGAAATGAAGGTTGTCAGGCACATAGTATTTACCTCCACGTGGCGCATCAAGTCAAATTCATGCACTTAACAATGATGTTGCTTTGAAATTCTTTTTGTATTACTAAGGCATTCTGCATGGTGTAACGTGAAATAATTTTCTGCTTTATAAGACACAAGTAACAATTTCGTGTTCTAAAACTTTGCTTCTTTTCCTCCTCTTAATAGTACTACTACTACTATTACAACAACAACAACAGCAACAACTTCAAGAACTACTACTACTGCAACAACAGCTATTACTACTACAACTACAATTACCACCACCACCACTACTACTACAACTATTAGTAGTACTACAACAGCTGCTATTTCTACTAATACAAGAACTACTACTACTAACAATAATAATATAAAACAATAACAATTGTACCTTTTCATTTAAAATTTAAAAATGATTCAAAAATTGCAATACTTTTTTCTGAATTTGTAATATTAGTTACAGTAGAACCTCGTTTATCCGGACTTGATGGGACCGAACACGTTCCGGTTAAACGAAATTCCGGATAAACCAGATTCACATTTTTTTTCACTTTATAAGCGCCTGGAAATTCAGAAATACAGTAACAAAAATATTTATTTCACAAATACATAATTTATTTTAATAGTTGAGGACAAATACAGCGTAGCACTGCACATATACACTGCAGAACATTAAGTAAATGCGCTCACTTGTATATGATATACAGATATTATAAAAGCGACTGCAGTTTTTTTTTTCAAATTTTCTCACCTACACCTGGTAAATACCGAGATGATACCTACTAATGCTTTGTTTAGATTGCTTACATTGTTACGATAGTAAAAATCATGGTTAAAATAACTTACGTTTAGACTACCGAACTGAATTTGGTTATCGTGATTGTACTACCATTGTCTGTAATCCGTAGATTAAGAATCTGTTTGTTACACGAGAAAGGTTTAAATTATAAAATACTGAACACAAATGAATTGATTGTAGCGTTATATTTTGTAGATTAGTTCTGCCATCATTGTTTTACACTTTAAAAGTGATACGCACCACTAGGATGCTATATATTTCGATAAAGAAAGAAGTAAACTCACGAAGTGAGCTGCGCTTAACGGCCATCTTGCGTTTAGATAACTAACGTAAGAAGATAACCGTCGTAAGTTGACGCTGGTTAAAATTGAAACCCGCGTTAACGGTAACTGCCGTTTATATTGATAGAATAATCTCGGTTAAAGTTAACAGTAGTAAGATGTTAGTAATTTAAATAAGGCATAACAAAACCCTGGCATCCTCTCCAGTACCCTATCCCAGCCTGAGATGCCTGATAAGTTCAATCAGTTCAACCGCTAAACAATTAAAAGAAAAACATTTGTAGGCAACGTTTGTTACAGATTTTTTTAAAAATAAGAAATATGTAATGTAATTCTCTTTTTCTCTCTGAAAAGTGTCTGCTGCATGGAAAGAGCCATTTCCTGGTTGGGTGGACAACTTAAACGGTCCCAGTGGAATCCTCGCAGGAATGGGAAAAGGAATCCTCCGTTCGATGTTGTGCAATGCAAATTTTGTGGCTGACTTCATTCCCGTTGATGTTGCTACCAATCTAATGATTGCAGTTGCTTGGCACACAGCAACGAACAGGTAAGACTTCTCTTTTACCATAGAGTTATGGTCCACTTGCAGGCCAAGATGTCGGTTCTATTCGACCAATCTATCTCGAATCCATTGATGGACGCCATATTAAGTCACGTGACCACCAGTGCAGCCAGAACAAAACTCGTCACTGAGCAGTGTGGCCAGAACAAAACTTTAAACTTTTATTCTTCTGAATTTATGCTTTTCTATTGTGTCGAATAATACGTATGCCAAGTTTGATGCAGGTACTTCCAACAATATGCAATAAATTAACAAAAAATGACTACGAGTAATGAATGAATTACTACAAATGGTATAATTTCGGGAGTAGTGATCAGAATTCGTGAATAGCAGCAAAATGTCCATATTTCGTGAGTTAAAAATTACATTTTCACAAAATGTTAACAGCCATCTATCTACTGCATGCGTTCTAGTGTGTTTAAAATTTTCGCGAATTCGCCAGTCGTGAAATTCTACATGACACACAAAGTTCTCTCAGACGTGTAGCTTCCACTAAACATACCACTTATCAGCACATATTATAGGAACCTGTGGCTCCTACACAAAATAACTGATTGAATTTCAGAGAACAGGGCTTTGATCCCCAATGATCAGACTATAATTAATAAGTGACATTGTTGGCTTATTTAAGTGGAAAAGAGGTACAGGTGTACTTATATCCTTTGTGCTCCAAACATGATTCCAACAGAAGTTAAGTGAAAAAAACCCACAGCGCAGCACTGGATGGGGAATTTATTTATATCTCTATGGGCCAGTCCTAAATGCTTCCTTTCCTTCCTTCCTTTTGCTG
>JAGDQP010034067.1:0-20334 GCA_022664845.1 Lepisma saccharinum | reverse complement strand
TATATATATATATATATATATATATATATATATATATGAGCTCAAATGAAATAGTGTTGTTCTCAGAGGTGAAATATGACATGTATTAAGAAAAACATGTCAAAGTCTGTGAGGAGTGTCTTAGTGTTAGTGTAAATAGTGTGCCTTATCTTTCATCTCTACCCCTACCCTCCTTTGTGGAATAAATTCTTAATATCTATCTTGGAAACAACATAATTTTCTTCTCTGGATCTGCTGGTAACCTGTCCCATGCTGAGTGAGGTCTTCAGAGGGGTAAGTACTGTATATTCAGTGCTGAATATGTGTTGTTCTGTTTCCAGGCTTTTAGGTTGGTGCAAGCAGATGACAAACCTAGAATTGGTTCCGGTTTTCTTAAGATACTGCCCTGGAGAATGCAATGATTACCCATATGGTTTCTAACTCATGTAACCCTGAGATCATCATATCCTCTGTGTGATATGTGTTTTTCTTGTTTGTTTTTTTTAATCTCACGCCTCTCCTGATAACTTGTATTTCTCTTCTTTGATTTAAATGTGGTGATCCCAAGTAGAAGTAAATTAACAGGAGAATCTTGTGTTGCTGACCCCCCAACACTCCCCTTTTTTTGCTAATTTAATACCTTAATCTGCGTGAGAACTTTGTAGTTGAGGTGTATAGAGTAATTAAAATTAGTAATTCAAAATTTGCATCCCAATCATTTGGCACCTCATTTTAATCCGAGGCCATGGACCCAAGCTGTCAACTGTGGATGCACTGTGCAAGCTGGTGGTGGCTCCATCATGGTATGCATGTGTTTACCTGACAAGTTTTGGGTCATCTGGTCCGCTTGAACCAAACATTGACCGGTCAGCGCTATGTTCAGCTGCTTGTGACCATCTCCAGCCCTTTATGGACTCGCGTACCGGACTAACAACTGGATTTTCCAGGTTGACAATGCACTATGTCAGCGGGCCGAAACTGATTTAAGGAACATTCTAGCAACTTTCGAAACATGTTTTGGCTCCCTAGATCACGGACATAAACCCTATTGAGCATATGCGGGATATAATCGAAGGGGCTATTCGTGTCCAGGATCCTCCAACCTGCAACAACCACCGAATTGTGGACCGCAATCGAGACTGTATTGTTGCATATCCTTCCAGCAGAATATGTTACTTGTTGAGCCTCTGCCACGTCGATTTACTGCGGTTCGCCGAGCTCGAGAGGGGTCCCATAAGTTATTAGGTAGATATCCAATGCCTTTTGGCACTTCAGTATACATTCTCGGTTGTAATGACCCGTTTGCTGCCATCTTCAACATATTGAAGGTGCATGAAAATGATCAAACGTTGACACATTTGAGGTGTGAAAAATCTGGAATTAAAATGTACAAGAAGTGTTCTTTTCTTCACAGTATAGGCCTACTATCGGTTTGGATTTACATGAAGCATAAACATCTAAACATCATTTAGTGCAGTCAATAGGTACTAGGACTGAGTCCCTAGTGTAACAGCAGGGTGAAGTAGCCCCACTTCCCACTGGATACTACAGCAGACGTATGTGTGATGGATCAGTCAGTATTATTAATATCGTAAAAAAGTTTGTGTTGCTATGCGATTTGCAAATAGGTTTTATTTCATGACCATACTTATTTGAATCAAGTTCTAGTTTGATACTAGGTAAAAATACTGCTCATATTTATAAAAGGACTTTTGGATCCTATTATCAAGTATATTCAAAATAATCGTGACAAACAATTAGCTGAGACTTACAAGACAGCACTCAGGGACTGCAAAAAGGGACGTAATGAAACTGTCGTAAAAAAAAAGTCACTACCAAGATTTCCGAAACCGATTTCGGGGATCTGACTGTTAAGAAACGGTTTTGTGTCTTGTTTAAAATCCGGTTACGAAACTTTACCTTCTAGTCACGATTTTTTAATACTTTACTTACGAAATCCCTCACTAACGAAATCCCTCACTAAATGTAAACACCTTCATTCACGAAATTCTACAGCCTCTACCTAAAAATTAAAAATTAATTTTAAGAAGAAAGAGGCATTGTTGACTCCAAGTTCCTAGAATCTGTGGATCTGAAGGTCTGACTACAACTAACGATATAGTCTGAATATGTCTAAAAGATACAAAATTTGGGGAAATTACAAGGGAAGTTCAGACTAACTTTCGGAAGGAATATTATCTCCTGGGTCCTCCGTTTCGACGCCGCTGTTTCGGCGCCAAAGTGAGGAAAACGGAAATTATTAACATACCTTATGGCATAGTGATGTTCGTTTTACTTTTATTGTCCCCTGACGACAATTGATGATCAATGAAGTACTTAAAACATTATTTCTTGTACCCTGCTTCTGACAAAGTATTGAAGCATTATATAAGTTTGCACGGTCTGAGCCAAAGATGCCTAAATGACTTAAGTGCATGGAACTTGTCTGTACAAGGGCGCTAATAAAATATATTACTTTTCTAATGTAAATATGAAGTTTTTGTACATTTTTAACGTAAGAACCTTTACTTTTGCTAAAGCTAAACCAGAAATGCATAAGATGTGCTTCTCGTAAGTAGTGAATATTCGAGATGAAAAAAAAAAATCGTCAATAAAGTCATTTTTGGGACTGCTTCTGAAAAACGTTTGAAGCATTATTTAAGTTTCCATGGTTTTAGCGAAAAGCGCCTAAGGGCCATAGGAGGACAGAATGTTTCTCTCGTGTACAAGGGTGCTAATGAGATGTAGGTTGCATTCGTAATATAAATAGATAAATTAGTTAAAATGGTAGTTCAACCTCGACCTGAGATTAGACTTCAACCTCGACTTCGCCGTCGGACTTGAATCTCGACCTCGAACCTTGCCGTTTAAGATGACGTTCTTATATGTCTTATATATATATAAAGTGTTCCAAAGGTATGCAGAATGCATTGTAATTAAATATGAAATTTATTTTCTTGAAATATAAAATAATAAATTACGAAATTGCGCCATTACGAAATTACGAGTAACGCCCCTGAATCCTGCTCCTCCCTAGCTACGTCCTTGTTATAGCTCAGCTTGTTTATGTTGTAAATAAATAAATTCATTTTCCTCTAAATAAACTTCATAATGAAAATAATTGAAAAAAAAAATGTTCAAGTGCTTACTAAAGTATAAACGTCTCATTATATTTCTTCCATGAACATAGCCCCTGGATCTGTTCTTCTGTCGCATCTTATGGATGGATTTTTTAATACCTCTTTAATACAATAGTTTCCCTGTGTGATTCTTTGGTAAAGCTCTGGCGCCGAAACGTTACTGCGCCGAAACGGTGGCCCCAAAACGGCGGCGCCGAACCGGTAGCACCGAAACGGAAGCGCCGAACTGAGCGGGTCCGTTATCTCCTTCATCTCGCATTTAACGCCATCTGTTGATGTGGAAAAGAAGTGCGAAGTTTACAGAAGAAACAATGAAATGTTTGTTTCAAGGTTTACGCTTAACACTTATTTGATAATCAACATAATCATACGATTTATAATCAAGTCTGGTGCCACACATAACAATACCTCCCTCTCATTGTCTTCCTGGCAATCAAATCGATTGTCTTTTATTTCTATCTTATATTCTTTCTCGATTAGCTACTCCTCCCATTTGGCTTGCGACTTCCGGACAGCTTCATTGTTATTGCAAAGGCATGAACATATTCTCTCTCTTGGTGTGTCTGTTTATTGTGTGTTGCAACTGGACATTTAGAGACGCTGTATTTGAAAAGCAAAATATATATAACACGTTTTGAAATGACGTTTTTATTGAAAAAGAAAATCACCAAGAAGTAGGCAAAAAGGTTTTTCAACTATTTATAACTTTTTAGACTTATATGACTATAAATAAAAGCGTGGGCACTCAGAAAATTGTATATCAAGTAATTTTCATAGGGGGTATTTGCTATGAGCGCCCACGGTTTTATTTTAGTCATATAACTCTAAAAAGTTATATATAGCTGAAAAATATTTGTTACTACTTTTTAGATAAAAGCGCAATTTTAAAAAGTTTTTCACACATTTTATTTAACTCGTTTTAGTGTAATGATTTAACTCTCTATTAAGACTATGAAGTTATGTATCTGTTTTTTTAAAATAATGGACACTTCCAGGGACACAAACATTTTTAGTAACTAATTGCTGTGTTGTCCTAAGGAACACTTGAAGTCTACAAAGCTTCAAACTACATATATTACTCCTAACCTCGTACATCGTGTATGTTTCATGCAACCAACGCTTGCAGTCAAAACACTGAATCATGGGAAGTGGGTGAAAATTTGATCACAAGATTTGAACAAGATAAAAAAATCCGAACAGACAGACCAAGTTAATGAACAACGTGGTAATAATATGTATTTTGTATCGCCGCAATTGCCCATACTTATTTTAGCTTCGGGGACACTAACAACAAGTAACTCGATCCATGTAGTACATAGTAAATGAAATAACCTCTTTACGGTTAAGAAATGGCAAGATTTCGGAAGAGAAGGTTTGCGACTAAGTGATAAAAACAAAGTTACATATTATAGAGATATATTTTTATAAAATCTTTACAGTTTTAAAACTAATTTATCATTCTACCTAAGTCTTCGACTATTTGATAGCCCGCAGATCCAATATTAAGCTCTATAAAATATTCTAACCTAAGAAGTACAATAGTTAGTATTTTCGGGGTTAATGATGTTTAAAATTCTATATTTAATATTTGTTACCGTTGGACGTATCCGCATTGATTTATACATAATTTGGCATACAAGTGCACAGGAGCGGACTGGTCCGGCCGAGAGCCAGGAAATTCCCGGGTGGACCCCGTGCCAGTCTTTTTGTCTTGGAAGCGTAGGGTCTTACCGGTCTTCCGAACTTAGCAATTTTGACACACAAGACTTGTTATGACCAACATAAAGACAGCCCCAGAAGACCTACTGTACGGCCCTCACTAATCGCAAGAAGAAGGTATGTAAAATTTAATGGCAAGTGCATGTTGCTTTAACGTATTCATAATCTTTTAAGATACTATATTTACTTAATATTTTGTATTTGAGACCTAACGGATCTTGGAAGGTGTTTTGGGGACATAAAATGCGCCACAACGCTCACTACCACGATGGCCCTTTAGCTACCAGTGGGTTGACCCTTCAGTTTTCTTGGTGGCCCTTTTGGTTACCAGTCCGCCCCTGCCTGTTCATTAGGTACTCGGACAGTACATGTGGGTACTACCAGCGCCGCAGTTGTCAGTTGCCGACCAATTTTTAAGAAATCAATTGCTTCCATATCGTCTAACGTATCAGCACCAAACTTGGTATTTACCTACTTTAAAATGCAAATTTTCAAATGCCCCCATACTGTTACTTGCCGATAGCTATAAATATACTTTCAAAAAAGCACGGGCGGAGCCGCGGGACGTGGCTGCGTTATGATATAATTTGAAATAATACTTCTCAGAGCACTATTGCAACAGACTCATTGGAAGAAACATGTATGAAGTTGTTTGTTTACAAGAGTATTCATTATGGATCTATACAATCTTTTTTTTAAATACGACAACATAATATTTTTTCGCTATACTGTTTGTATCTGTGTATATTGTCACAGTATGGGACGAGGCTTGGAGCTCGAAGCACGAGGGAACAATGCCTCCGATTTTGTATACTGAAACACAATATACTAGTGAAAGTAAACATACTATCTCTGCCCTTGAATAGAAGCAGGTTATTTCCCGGAATTTTGAGCTACAGATAATTGAGAGCTGTGGACGGCAATTATGATAAAAATATGCAACGGTCGTCCAGAAAGTAAAGAACGATTGGGCATAACTAATAAACAACTAAAGATATCTTTACAATACTTTATTTACAACGTTACCGGACCTTACTTTATTTTCGAATGTAGTTGCCGTAGCGGTCGAGGCGCTTATTGTAACGAGGAACAAGTTTCTCAATACTGCTGTTGTACCCATCTGCCGCTAATGACTTGAGCCAGGACGTGACTGCTTCTTTTTTGAGTCCTCATCATTTGCAAACTGTTTCCCACCCGAAAATTCTTACCACACACCCAAGATAGTCTGTGACAATTTCATGTAAGAGATTTCTGGGAAAGATTCATGTAAGGTGCTCAAAGTGAAACGCCTGTTTTTCTGGATTTTTTCAACTCTTTCTTTCAAGTCATGCGTAAACGTCATCAAGACTCGTTCATTGCACTGTCACCATAAACTTGCTTTGTTTGCCAAAAAAAAAAAAAAAATCTCAATAGGCCGAACATTTTGTGCATTCAAAAACCAAATAACACCAATGATTTCACACAGCGGGATTTTCAATAGGCACCGCCATTTTGACACACTGACGGGAACAATAGGCATGACCACTCAACAACGAAACTCAGCTAATCCTGAGGCGGGGAGGGGAGCTGACGCACAAGCAATCGCGGTGGTGGGAGATGTGCGCTAGGCGTAGTGCGCAAACGTTCTTCACTTTTCTCTATATACGTACTTTATTCTGGACGACCCTCATACATCTTTCTTGATAACATCGTAATTAGAAATTAACGTGTTGTATACGTGAAGGGAGCATATTTCGGTAAGAATTTATAGTTTCTTAGTTTACAGTAAAGTTGTATTATCTCTAGGAACTTAAATTCTTCCTATAATTTAAAATATTTCTTCAGTTCCCTGCAAAACTACACCAAATAACTTCAGTCTTTATATCCTTAATTTGCCATGGTGAAGATATAGGAAGCATAACAATGTGGCAGTGAATGCACAAACAACTCCATCATTTGCCTCCTAAAGCTGCAGCGAAAAAAAAAAGGAATAGTAAATTGGTGTGAATGTCTGAAGATTTTAACTCCAATCCTTCTGATTATATTGAAATTGCAGCGTAAAGCAATAAATACTTGATGTCTAGAAAAAAAACACGACATGTTGAAAAGAAGCATGAAAAAGAACATCGTTTCCTATTTAGAAAAACCTTCACAAAAAAAAAAAAAGATTTTTCAACACCAGCTATATCCATTTACATTCAAGAGCGATTCATTACATACATCGAAGGTTGACAATTCATACCTCGTATCTACAATTTTTGTCACCTAAAGTTGTTTTTAATAAATTATTAAAAGGGGGGGAAAAATTGGCAGACTTTCCAGTTGAAACTTCGTAAGAAATAAATCAAGAGGTAAATTGACCGTTTACTTGTTACGAAGTTTCAACTGGAAAGTTCGCCATTTTTTTTCCTTTCAGTAATTAGACAAATAATAATTATAATGATGATTTGCTTGTAACGGATGGATGATGGTGATGATGATGATGATGGATGATAACTTGTTAAAGAGGCCCTTCAAAAAGCATACTCTTATCTCAATTTGACAAAAAAAAAAATGGACAAAATACGTCCTTACCCTGTGGCCTGCATAATGAATTTGGTCAAGTTCGTACTAATGAAACTAATTTAAGGACAATATATAACATGTAGGTCTAATTATCGCCACCAACCTCAAACTCATTACTTTGAATTTATACCTTTAGGTAATGGATCAGGCCTGAATATGATAGGAAAAGGATGCAGGAAGGAAGAGACCAGGACCTAAGTTGAAGGTACTATTCCGCCATTTACCTGGTGTGATTAAGGAAAAAACAGTCAGGATGGTCTCGAACCCAGTACATCTCGAATGCGAAGCCAGAGCTCTACTAACGTTACTTTTAAGTTTATGAGGTTAGTAATTACTAATGAAAATAATATTTGGTAACAATAATTACGTAATTATCAACAATCTTGCTTGTTTAAAGTTATCAGGTTTGCACTAATAAAACTAATATTTGGAAATGGCAATTATGATGTAATTATCGCCATCAATCTTGTTACCTAATGTAAAACCACCGTAAGCATTAGATGGAAATGCATATATTTCAAGTCAAGTTTCAGTTTAAGGAACATGTGATACTCTGCTGAGGGCTAGAACAGCAGGTCATTAAGCTCCCCATACCTCACCAACCTCTTTAATTTTAATTGTATGAGGTTCGTACTCACGAAGTCAATAGTTCAAAATAATAATAGTAAACAAAGTAAACAATTTAACTATGGCATTAGGCATCAAGTGGCCGCAGCTTAGTTGCTAGAGTTTTGGGTTAGCAATTGGAAAGTCCTGGTAACGTTCCCAATAGCAGACTATCCTGACTGAGGGTTTTTCTTCAGTTATACTAGGCAAATGCCGGGATGGTACCTACTTACTTGGCCCTGGCCGACGGCTATCTTGAATGAGATTTTACTAGGAGTTTTCCTTACCCATACAACACAAATGTCGGGATGGTACTTACTCACTAGGTCCTGGTCGATTATCTTTCAAGATCCTCTCCCCCACCATAATCCATTTTTTTTTGAACGGCCATTGAGTACGGAATAACATTCAGAGAATTTTATTTCTGATATTTTGTACAGATTGATAGCTACGATAAGCTCATTCCTATAACATAAATCAGCCAAATGTACCAGACGCAGAGCATTGAAATATAAAAATGTATATGTTTTGTCGGGACGGGCGTAAGCCATAGTGCTGTTACCGCCCATTAAATTCACTTTATCTTAACATAGGATATGTTTTGTAATCGTGAAACTGATTTCAGATTTTAGGTCAGCGTCCTCTATTTAGAGGGCCGTTTTTATTAAATGGCCACTTTGAAATTGGCCAGGTCCTTTCTATTTGGCTAGATTTCTTCATTTAAAGAACTAACGCGTTTCACTTCGGTACAGTGGAGCCAAGCCCTTCCCCTCAAAGTTTCTGCTCTGTTGCTGCATTCGACATTCTTCTCACACGTGTATTTAGGCGCAAAATTTACCAAAGAGTGCTACATTTCCGCACAATACACACGCATACAAAGAAAGAAACAATCCATCCTTTTGCAAATGCCAACAAAACACAAGTTACATGACATGAGATAAGAAGTTTGCTTAAATATTGACTAACTTTTTCACACCTGAACTCATACGAAAATAACACAAGGTCAAGAAGGGGAGAAAATCAACAAACTTCATGGGAACTAAAAATAATACAGGTGTCAGGTGTATGATCTTATGTATAGTATTTGCATTGGTTTTCAATAATGTATAACCCGGAAGGAAGTAATTTATTTCTTTAGCGGGTCTTAAGTTTGTTACACATGTGTGTGTACCAGGGACATATTGGTAATTAATATAGATTTAGACACAAACACATTGTGGATTAGATTTACAAACTCTAATCTTTCTGCACATCTTACTTTGTTCTTATTTGCTTGATATGTGCGTTGTTTTTCTCACTTCCGAGAAATGAAAAAAGAACACCACTGATAGAGTTTGAAGGTTGTTTTTCTTTTGGTATCTTTGTGTGCTTTATCTAAATGTTTTCTTCTTCTAGTTCAGGTCTCTTTGTTCCGATCTCCCCCACCAAGTCGGGGTGAGTCAGACAAGAGAATTCGAGCGGGATGTTATGATTAGGTATGCCATACATACATACATACCCACAAAGTCATCGCGTACGCCATTTGCGTCACCCGTACGTGTAGGACATATCCACGTTCGATGTTTTGTTCGCGACATGACTTTTTAAACAAGTGTTGGCGAGGAAATACTAAAGAAGAAAAAAAAACATATTTTTTTTTTCGCACGTAACCTAATCAGTGTAATCCTTTGCTTTCTTATTCTAAACCTCTTTGAAGGTCTCGGCTACATTAAAAGAAGTCAGGCGGAACAAAGCATTTGTTTATTTTTGTGCTTGCTTCCACGCAGAGTAGTGTGGTTTTTTAGTGTATTGCATATGCGTGTGTATATGTAGTGGAACTACTGTTTTGTTGATGGACTTCTTTCAATGCGGTAAATACCGGCTGATTCGTTGCATACTTCAATATGATTACAACTTTTTATTTTCAGCATTCTCAATAGAGTGAGTGACCGATTTCACACATCGCACTTGTTACGTCTAATGAGATATTCTTACAAAAAGATAACACCTCTGTGCCTTAAAAAAAAGTGTGATAAGGTTGTTTGTCGTACTATTTTGTCGCGAGATCTATCAAGTGTTGATTACTACATTTGTGATAATTCTGCGACCACGTTTGTACTTTTATTTTCAAAGGAAAAGGAAAGTAATTCGCTAGATGTCACTTCAATCAACATGTGTTACAGTTCTGTTTTGACCGTGCAGTCTTGCTATTATCGCCTTTGAATCTACAGAATCCGCAGCGGAATAATCAACTTTTTTTGTACTTAAGTTACTTGTTTTCTTTTTTTTTAAATTTGTCTTCTTTCGTTTTGCGCAATATTGATAAAGCTTCGGATTACAATAACAAAGTTTATTTTCATTTAGTTTTCAGTAACAAGCTATCTTTCATGTAATTAGTTTTAATTCTGTTTTTGCTACTATCGTGTTTGATCTGGAGTGACTCAAAGTTCTAAAATATCTTTAATACTTAGCTCATAAAATGAATATGAGTGATAGTTGACAGAATAGTCGGTATAAGCTTCAGTATATCTCTAACGACAGTCATCCAGTCATTGATTATAGAGATTTGTCATCACTGGGCACTACCACGAACAAAGTGTGAGCATGACGAAGAATTGTTCCAATCGTATGATAACTTATTTTCAACTGAGTGTATGGATCGGTGTTGGTGTGTTTCTTATTCATCGAGGTGTGTGGACATTTCCTAAAAATTATGTTCCTCATTCAAGTGATAAGATTAACAACAAAATTCACGTTGTGGATAACAGCAGTGTAACAGTGACAAACAATATGACAATATGTTGTGATAGTACAGTGACTGATCCTTCTTACAATAAGAATATTTCGATGAATGAAGATCCATCTAGTAACGATACTATTACTAGTATTAATAGTACTGTTATTACGCATACTGCTACAGATTCTACATCCCATCCTGGTCCCCCGAAAAGTAGAAATCTTCAACAGATAAGTAGTTCTTTAGCCATGATTGTGACGGGAGTTGCCATGGTGACTGTAGGGCCAGCAATTCTTATATGTAAAAAGATAGACCGCAGACGACAACATCAACGTCTTCTGAAGGTAAGTTTCAACCTACCAATTTTATTTCTAAACGATATCTACCACTTAGTTGCTAATATGAAGTAAAAAACAGGACACAATGTCTTGATATCTGTCATCGGGCCTGTAGTTTCTAAAGTTATTATTATTACATGATTTTCTTTAGTTCACAATGGTTCGTGGTGTCCTCAAATCTTGCAACGTTAATTTAACCCATTTTCCGACGTCATACAATGATGAAATTTTTACACAGCAACGTAAATCGGGTGACAATACAATATCTATTGCTACTTTCATATATTTATGTATTTAAAAGCATATTTAAATATTTGTTTTTAATATGAACTTCTTTATCCTAAAATAAATACTAGCCTGCAACGAACTTGAGTTTAGCTCGTTGCAGAACACTTTAGGATTTGAGTCGTAAAACATTAGGTTGACAAAAAGTATCAGAACAACGAAATAACTCGACAAAAAATAATAATAAAAGACAATTTTCTTAAACAATTTGTGCTAAAAAGTAAAAAATAATTTTGTTTACCCATGACTAAAAGGAAAAGCATGGAGCGTGCCAATTGAATAATTTAGGAAGTAACTGTATAGGAGAGAGCGCCCCTTGCTTTTCTTTTTAGACATGGGTAAACAAAATTTTATTATTTTTTTTCTCAGTTTAATCATTGAAATAATGGGGTGGTAGCAGAGCAAATCGTACAAATCTAGGGCTCAGTGGTAGAGCGCTCACTACTGTTACTTGGGGTTCTCGGTTTGATCCCAGCTGAGGCTTTTGTCGTGGACCTTATACGTTGGTTTTCTTTATGTTTTCCTGTTTCCTCCTACTTTCTTCAGTCCACCAATTCTCCGATCATCCATTCGGCCTTTGCCAAAGTTGCCTAAAGGCCTTAAATATTAAAAACTCGGACAAATCGATTTCGCTAAAATTGTATCGTGACATCAGGGACATATTTAGGGAGTGGGGGATTTATGAGTTAATAGCAAGTGTAACACTGTGTGGACATAGTATTTTTTCTATAGAGTTTAACGTTCGTCAATTGACAGCTAAGGTTTACGGACAGGAAAAGAATATAAAGAAGTGGCCTCTGTTATTATTTTAGATATTATCCCGGCATTCGTCTGGTGGGACTGAGGAAAAACCTTAGTCGGGATTTTGCATTTTTACTTAATTGGAAAATTTTAAGAGTTCACATAGGTCTGCATTAGCGTTCAGACTCAGGAATAGTGATAGTGATACTAAGAACAGTATCTCCTTGTAGTTCTACATTTTATTTTAGAAAAAGATACAAAGTTTTTTCTCGTCCATTTGCTCACAACCCATACTTTCATTTGAGTGTATGGCTTGAAGTTACTTATTTTGTAAAATAATTTCGTAAAATTCGCTACACGTAAGTTAAAGTTACACTATGTGATTATTAAATGCATCAGAATTTCAATTCTTAATTTAATTTTCAGTTGTTTACAAATTATTCATTATTAAGATGGTAGAGCATTGGCTGGTAGGCACGAAATAAATACTACAATTGGTAAAATGTTATGGAAAGGAATGAACCGTATCTTTAAAATATTTGAAACCTTCTAAAATCTACTCCTGCATTAGTAGTGTTCCATGCTTTGCCTTTACTAGAAGTTACGTATGATCTAACATTTGTAATTTCATCAAGAGCAGACCAACAATTATTTGTTTTCGTGTGATTTTGCTTACAAATTTTAAACTATTTTGAACAGTGTCCCGTTCAATAACTGTATTAAGTCTAATCCAATCTACGATACTAATTTTAGAGAATGGAGAGGACTACTGCTCAATATACTCTATACATGTCGAATAAAATAAAATAAAAACATGCTCCTTACAATCTGAAGCATATTTTAACCCACTTTCTTCAAGATCGTCCAATTTTAACTGAATTATTAGTGGTAAAAAAAAAAAAAAAACTCGTCTATACCTATTTGAAAGCTTTTAATCAAGTTGACAAAATCACTAGAAACAACAGTAGACTTTTTATATTCCACCCGTGACGGAACCTAGGATTAATATTTTCAAGCCTACCAGGTGCGTAAATATGGAACCGGAATTTATGTACAGAAAAGACACAGTGATTGGATGACAATGCTAAGAACTATAATATTCGAAGTATTGGCCACTAGCGATACATTTCTGCCATCGTTCCGGCAATGTGTGGATGCCACACCAAAAAAAAAAAAAAAACTGTGCCTCTTGTGCTGCAAAACCAGTCATTAAGCCATTTTCGTACATTTTCGTAAGATGTGAAGCGCTGGTCAGCTAGTGCGTGTCCCATGGATGCAAATAAGTGAAAATCGGAAGGCGCCAAGTCTGGTGAGTAAGCCGCATGCGGAAGGATTTCCCAGCCAAACGTCGCAATCGTTTCCTTGACCGGTTTTGCTGTGTGGGGGGGTGCATTATCGTGAAGCACAATCACTTTATGTTGTCTTTGGTCATATTCTGGTCGTTTTTCACGCAAAGCTTGATGCAAATCGATCATTTGTTGTCGATTAATGGTTTCGCCAGGTTTCAGCAGTTAATAATAGATCACTCCTTTCTGATACCACCAAACACAAAGCATTGTCTTGCGTCCATAACGATTTGGTCTTGCAGTCGATGTCGCCGGTTCTCCTGGAGTTACCCATGATCTTTTACGCTTAGGATTCTCGAAATAGATCCACTTTTCGTCACCAGTCACAATTCTATGGAGAAATGATTTCCTTTTGTACCTGGCGAGCAAAAATTCGCAAGTGGTTTTTCGGTTTTCCTGCTGTCGTTCAGTCAATGCATGTGGAACCCATTTTCACACCATCTGAATCTTGCCCATGGCTTTTAAACGTATGGAAACTGCTTCTCGTGTCACATTTAATTGATCCGCGAGTTGTTGTTGCGTTTGAGCATGATCCTCATCCAACGAAGCTTGCAATTCGCTGTCTGCAAACTTTTTCGGTGGTCTTCCATGTTCTTCGTTTCTCACGTCAAAATCACCACTTTAAAATTTTTTAAACCACGCATAGCACTGTGACTTACCAGGAGCATGGTCACCGTAAGCTTCGACAAGCATACGATGCGATTCTGCACCAGTTTTTTTTCAAATGGTAACAAAAAAATCAATGCTCTCCGTACATCGTAGTTTGTAGGTACAAATTGCGCCATGTTCAACGCTGTTAAACACTACACTATGACATGAAACTTGTCTGGTTGTGAGTTGCAAATCGTTATCAGCAGTCAAAACAAGCAGTGGCGCCGTAGTTTTACGGTAACCACAGTGACAGCTAACGGCGTCTATGCACAAATTCCGGTTTCATATTTACATACCTGGTAAATCAAAATAAATCGTCGGTAGAAAGACATAACGATGTATCTCATTTTTATGAAAATTGAGTTGCAGCTACTTTATCCAGTTCTTGCTAGCCTCCATAATCTGACACGTCATAAATTACAGTACACTTAACTTTAAAGTATCGAAGAAAAAGTATTATATTAAGTTAAACAGTATTAACTTATTTGTATGCCGTTTTGTAAAACATACTGAAAAATCTCCTGAAAAGTTAACAAAATTGAGTTACGTCATTATGTAATCCAAACAACGAAATAATGAATCATTGTAGCTGCTGACAGTACTAAAATTACAATTTTCAGAAAGTAACAGATTATCAACATTTTGTATTGTGAGATATTTGATCTTCAACGGTAAACAAATGTCGTGAAAATGTCCAACCTTTGACCATGGAATAGCACTTTTGGCAATATACGTCACTGTCCGTCCTTTCTCTCTTCCAGGACATTGAAACTCCGAATTAAACATGTATTTCTTTCTTGATGCCAACTTCAAACTACATAAACAATTAAATTATGATTATTTTCTTCAACGGGAAACAATACAATGTTGCTTTGTGTTAGACACTCACGTCACTGTAAAGAATATGCTACGGTCAAATATCCTGAAATAGCACTTTTGCAGTAGTTGATCTGAAGGCAGGAAAACAAAAACGAAAGAATTAAAGTAAGAAAAAAAATCCAGGCATTAATTTTCTGTTTTATCAGCATCAGAAAGACGACAGTATATCAGAAGATGAAAAAAAACAGGACATTGTGCGGGACATTTTGAAAAGAAAGGACATTTCTTAATAATACGCACCCTTTCGAATCACACAGGACAACCCTCTAGAAAACAGTACTGTCCTGCAAAAATCAGTACGCCTGGTCACCCTAAATATGTGCTCTGGCCACGTTACGTTAATAAATGATGTGTATCGAATGTAGAACATCAGATAAGCATTTATAACAACAAGAAAATCGTGACTTTTTTACTCCTATGCTTAATGTTTTATCGGTTGTTTATACCCGTAGTTCATAAATTTTATAGATAGAATTGTTTCGCCCTAATCAGTTAAGCTCAGTGAACAAAAACTTAGTCAGCTCCTCTACAAAAGATTGTAAGTACTGTTGGCATCAACAAAGGTTACGTCTGTAATAATCAACGTGTTGTCTGTTACGTGGTTCGTAGTGTTACCTGGTTGAATTGTTTTTTCTTTGCGTTATTGTTGACAAGGAATACATCACTGAATGGGTGAAAGGTGTTATTGCGTTTGGGCGAACCAAATGATACAACAATGGGAAGTAGATGATTTTCCTGGTGTGCCAAAAATGTTCAATGTTGTCTCTAATTTTTTTTAAACAAATCGGAAAATGCACATTTTTTACTTGCTCTTTTGGCAATTTTAACTTTTCGTCTAACAATTTTTGGCTTTCAGATCTATGTTTATAGGGGAGACCGGGGTAAAGTGGTCACCCTAAGGGTTGTTTGGCTATATCTCCTATAATTTTTGTTTTCTGGATTAGGATTTTGTCGACATGTCTGGATATTATAATCTCTTTTATGTGAAATTGGGGACGAAACATTTTATGTTTTCTAAATTATAGTTTTTGTAACTAGGTACAAAAGCGGTCCCATAACATCTCTGCAGTTATATTAATAATTCTATAAATTTACTTAATACAATTAGCATACTTTTAATGCAGTAGCCAAACACAGTGCAACAGTGCTAATCACATCTGCCCAAGTGATTACACAAAGATGGAAAAGAACTAAACAAGTGTTCATAGTGTTTTATCAATGCAGCTGTAACTTTGAACCTTTTGAAAGCATCTATTGAATGGACAACTCAAAAAGAAAAACGCCCATTTAGTGCGGTTACACACAAAAGTCACATATAAACGTCCTCACAATCATCGTCGTCAAGTCTTGCACATGCATCATGAACCCACTTCAAACAAACACAACATCAAATCTATCCTTCACCATGACGTGATCGGTAGTAGGTGTCACTGCAGTAAGCGAAGACTTTGAAAAAGAAAAGAGAAAATTTGATTTACTGTCTCTAAATCGATTTACAGACAGTGATATAATGGAGGATATACGCGGGTATATGGCGTATACCCACCTTTTTTTTTAGGCATCACCGTATACCCACCTAAAATTTATGAAATACGCAGGTATATGGGATAGTAAGCGAAAGGTTTCGTTACAAAGAGTGAGGTGAATGCCCACCTAAAAATTTAGCATTACATCCCTGTTTACAGAGCTAAGACGAATATACAAAAGATATCATAAGCTGAAGAGTATGAAAGAAAATGTACAATAAAACAGTACCCAAATACTACCCAAGTTGATTTCACCTTCATACCACCGTCTGCCTCTTTAACGTTTGCATTCAAAACTAAATCAACAATTAAACGTTAAAATAACGCTTAATAGTTGAATAAACTGTAAAAGAGGCGGCCATTTAACGGTGTTATGAACGTAAAGTCAACGTTTTCCTTCTGTGTGCAACTGTGGTAGCTTTTGAGAGCAGTTTCAAGCAGTTCTTCGCAGTTTGCTTGATTAAAGCGATAGGCGACCTAGGTTCAGTCCCAGCTTGAGCAAACTATTTTTTACCTTTCTCTGTCTTCAGTTAGTTGTACGTGGATTTCGGAATCGGATTGTCCTGGGAACTATTTCAGCCGCTGCCCATCCTGACTGACATTTTTTCGGGTTTATTCCTTTCGTCGAATATATATCTGCTACCTCATTGAGTGTAGGTGGATTGACACCTCCAGGAACCATCAATTTCGTATTAAAAATTTATGTATCCTACCTACTTATGCAACCAACTTAACGTTGTCGTTAGTTGGGTTGCAAATCAAGAAGGATGACATGGTTTCTTTCTTGTTTTACAAAGATAAAAGATAAAATTAATTTTATGATCGGTAACAGCAATTGTTTTACAAAGAAACAATTGAATCAGTAATTGGAAGAAGGAATTAAATCCAAAAATCAATTTTATGGGAAATTAACAAAAACTGTATAACATTTTAAATATTTATTGAAAGGAAACTATTTTATGGAATATTTAGAACGGTCTTTTGATCCTTCTGTACTGCTCAGACAGTTTCCAGATTTTGTATTTTTTCCTGTAAAATTAAAAGAAGTTGGTAGATTTATTTCCTTCTTCCAACTGATGGAAAAAAACTACTGCTCATTTGTAAGTGGTGAGACATAAGTATGGAAAAATCGATCAGATCAATAAAGAAAAACGTAATAAAAACTTTCAAATGAATGCCATTTACAAGAAATGTATGCACAATGAACTCTAAAGCTACAAATAAGTAATATTTTTTCCCCTTCTACCCACTGACAGAAATTTCGCGTTAGGAATGGGCTAAGCTGCTGTTATTCCATAACAGTGATAGCTATAGTTGCTATACGCAAATATATTTTAACAAAAGCAGTTAAAAATAGCAGTTTAGAAGAAAACGTATCTAAATGGGAGTTATTTATCCTCGACTGTGAAAAAGCAATGTAAAGTACCATTTTAGACTAACTTATTTACCTGTATCCTGTTATGTGTGCAGTAGAGTGATGGACTAAGGTAGTTTAGTTCATACTATAACTGTTAGAAAATGATCGTATGTAGTTATTGGCGCTTGAACTAACTGGTGGAGAGGGAACAGTATAAAAAGCAATTAAATCAGAAAACTATAAAGCGGCGGGTACGGCGGGGAAGGGGAAGCCCAATTCAGTTTCATACTAAATTAGTATAATATTTTAAGCGTGATTATATTCAGGGCGTTTACGAACTACATCGACAAACTTCTGGAGGTGATTCTCACATCAAAACAAGAATAGATTCCTGTGACAAATTTTGGAAACGAGCATAGTTTCGGGGCTACAGGCTGCCGAAAGCGTGGAAATATGAACTTTAAAATTTCATATTTTTATCACCAACAACAGTAGAGCTAATGCGGTATGGTACCGTCAAAAATTGTAAATCTACACTATCCAAAAGCGCATATTTCAAAATTTCGCAATGGGCGCAATTTCGTAAAGGATTTCACAGATGAATTAAGAGATTCCCAGAAATTCTCAGAAGTAAAGATGGGTTGAAATGAGCATAAACTGAACGGTTTTCCACCAGGAAACAATACTTCGTTCGCGCCAAGTCGATATCTCAAGTAGATTCCATATACCGAACGAATTAAAAAAATGCATGGTTGGATAACAAGCAGGAGTAAGAAGTGCATAATTTCACAGAACGTTTTATTTATTTGTTATAAAAAAGATTTGATATCGTTGCCCAATTGGATGCTATGAATGATGTATGTCATCTTCACTCACACAGGAAGTCGTTTAATTTATGCTCATTTTTTACCTCATCTTCAGAAGTATTCCGAAATCACCTACTTTGGGGAATCCCTTGTGTGCTCACTGCGGAATTTTGAAATATGCATTTTCAAATGGAGCAGGTTTAAAGCTTTTGACGATTATGCTGCATCAGTTTACTGTTTCTGGTGATAAAAATATAAAACTCTTAAATTTAATTTCCCCACCTAACCTGTAGCTCTAAAACTATGCACATTTAAAAAAATTGACAGAGGAACTTTCGTCTTATTTTGATGTGAGGAATCACTTCCAGAGGTTTGTCGGTGTAGTTTATAAACACCCTGTTTATACACCATGCCCAGACATACCGTGGATCTTCATCAAAAGCCCGTGGTCCCCTTCCAAAATGAACTTATACTCGTAGATACGTGCCTGATTAAACGTAAGTAGGGAATGGGTAAACCGGAGCCCGGATTTAGGGGAATGCAAAAGGGTGTTTGCCCCTATGCACAACCGGTTTGGAGCATTTGGTGTGCGCCTTTTCGATATTAATGTGTTAGATTTGGCGGCCGGCAGAGGTATGTACAATACAAATGGTTGTGCCCGCCTCAGGCGCAGTATTTCGTAGATGTTCATCTCTATCAGTTTGCTGCAATTTTCTTCTTGGATGTTTACGTACATGCAGAATAAATAAATACTGTATATCTGACCCAGTGCAGTGATTCTGCCTGGATTTTCAGTTTGGGGAGTATAAACCCAAAATTGGGAAACTGTAAGTAGAATTTTAGGGTTTCTATTTATTTTTACCGTAAAAAAAAAAGAACAATGCTTGAGAACTCCCATTTTCAATTCAATTCAATTAAAACATTCTTTATTAGCGTGGGCGAGATTCAGCTGACGCTGTTCTACCACTTAACCCGTGTCAGTACAGTTACATACATAAACTGTATACAGAAAAGAAAAGAAGTACATAAAATATAAAACAAAAAGATTACATAAAACATAAAGGCTTACACAATTACATAGTATCGGATTAAACTGCAGTGGACATACTTCTAGTGCTTGAGCATATTCCGTATTACTATCAATATACACCTAACCTACAATTACAATAATGACATATACAAGACGACGTATATATGAGAGAAAAGGAGAAAAAAAATGCATTAACAATAATAAGGGAAGTAGTGAGATGTTAGATTACACTTGATCAGTAGCATTATAGCTTTGACTCTGCTGTAGTAAGAGATAATTCTTGACTTTGCGTTTAAATTTCATATTAGTACAGGAGTTCACAATATCCATGGGCAGGTCGTTCCAAAGCTTGGCTGAAACATAGGAAAAGGAAGATTGATATGCTGATGTGGTACATTGTGGGAGAGATAATTTATCGCGTTTCCTAGTGTTGTACGAATGGCCGAATTTTCTCTGTTGTAGTAACTCGTATAAGTATCGTGGTTTTCGTTTAGTTGAGATATTGTATAGCGTAGTACAAACATGTAATTTTCTTCTGCGTGACATTTGGTGGGTTCTGGCAGAATCCCTGGACTCTGACCTCGGGGCACTTACCCCTCTGCCCTTACGAGTGTTTGGGGAGACTGTAACCGTGTAATATCGTTTGTGACTGTGGTTTCACAATCTTAAAG
>JAGDQP010034066.1:0-20334 GCA_022664845.1 Lepisma saccharinum | reverse complement strand
ATATATATATATATATATATATATACAGATGCTTATCAGAATAATGGAAACACCTGTAGTTGGCAACACGTCAGATGTATGGGTTGGCAGTGGTGTCGTGGCGACCGCAGCGCCGGACTGCTGGTGGTGGTGTGTTAGGTCGGTCTCCATACTACGTCAGGCGTCGTGGAACAGGAGTGTGCAGTGGCTGCAGCAGACGGAGGTAGTGTAAAATGGGAGACCTCTCAGAGTTTCAAAGAGGGCAAATTGTTGGTGCGCGGTTATGTGGAGTGAGTGTGACGGCAGTGGCTAGTGTGTTAGGTGTGTCGCCAGGGACAGTGTCGAAGGTGATGACGGCCTACACAACACACGGGAAAACCACATCGGGGAAGCGGAACAGTGGGCGGAAGAAAAGCATCAGTGACAGGGCACGCCGGGTATTAAAGCGCATTGTCACGCGGAACCGTCGTGCCACTGCGGCGCAAGTGACGGAGGAACTCAATCAGCACCTCCCCCAACCTGTTTCGACAATCACAGTCCGCCGCGAATTACATGACATGAACTTACGGGGTCGTGTTGCACGGGCCAAACCTCTCATCAGGGACCAGAACGCTTTAGCACGCCGCAAATGGTGCCGCGACCATGCAACTTGGACCGTTGACGACTGGAAACGTGTGGTATGGTCGGATGAGTCACCATTCACCCTATTCCAAACCACGGGCCGTGTTTATGTGTGGAGAACGCCCAAAGAAGCGTATGATCTGCAGTGTCTCCGCCCAACTGTGAAACATGGCGGCGGCACGGTGATGCTGTGGGCCGCAATATCATGGTTTTCATTGGGTCCTGTGGTCACACTTCGCGGACGCATCACTGCCAACGATTATGTCGCAATTTTAGGAGACCACTTGCATCCTATGGTCCGGATGTTGTTCCCGGACAATGACGCAATATTCCAGGATGATAATGCACCCATTCACACAGCTGGAGTTGTTGCAGCGTGGTTTGAGGAACATCGGGATGAAGTTCAACACCTCCCCTGGCCCGCCCAATCCCCAGATCTCAACATAATTGAACATCTGTGGTCCATCTTGGAAACACGACTCCGGCGACGATTTCCACCTCCATCCTCTCTCACAGAACTGGCCGATGCCCTGCACGAGGAATGGTGTAATATTCCACTTGCTACCATTCACGACCTCTATGCCTCCATCCAACGTCGCATCAAGGCTGTTCTGAAGGCGAAAGGTGGCCCGACACCATATTAATCTGGTAAGTTGCACTTTCGTTCAGGTGTTTCCATTATTCTGATAAGCATCTGTGTATATATATATATATATATATCTATATATATATATATATATATAGAAGAAGAGTGTAAGTATAAATGGCTGGATGTATAGCCCCTTGAGATCAGTGTAGCCAATATGTACATTAAGAGGTCATTATTTCATTTTGGATTATTTACTGTTTGTGGTATAGATTTGCGTTTGTAATGGCCTTTGACTGTCATTAAATTATTTAAAAAGAAATCTATTTTCTTTCAGTTACTCTTTTTTGGTAAGGATTTGTTGTTAGTGTTTTTTTTTTTTTAAGTATAAACGAGAATAGGAGAGGTAAGAACTGATAGGAGCAATAAGAAAGAAAGCTGTGACAAATATTGGGTAGAAATGGTCTACACAGAAGAATCAAAGGGAAAAGTGGAACGAAAAGCGAGGAAGAAGAAAGGTAGGAATTAATGATGGCATATAACGGGAAAAAGCTACAGAAAGATAACGGAAGACACACAACAAAAAGAAACCACGTTTTATTTAAGTTATGACAAAGCAAAACTCTTTTAATGGTCTTGCCAATATACAAATTTCATTTATGAATGATACGGAATGAAGTTATATTGCTAAGTGGAGGGATCGCAACAGATTCGACGTTTCAAATCCAACTGGACACATCGTCAGGAACCAACACACAAAAGAAGGGTGAGGGAAAGCATACGTCTCTTCCTTATTTTCATTTGTGTGATGGTTCCTAATGATGTATTCAGTTGGATTTGAAATATTTAACCTGTTGTGACTGTTTGTTTCACAAAAGCAACGGAGGCTAAGTATCCTTGCTTATCATAGTTACGTTTTAATTTACCTTAGATAAAACACAAACTAAAAAAGTCGAGTAAATATTCATAAAGCTTGAGTGATAACCTAATCAAATTTACAACGGGAATAAAAAGACATTTTACAGCGGAAGTAAGACATTTTCATGCGCCCATGGGTCTACTTGGCCTCACTATTACGCAAGGGTCTAAAAGCGGTTAAAGAAATCATCATTGACAACCACATGGTTAGCATGCATAAAAATTAAAATAAGTAACAACGCTTGAGCGAACTTTACGCTTCTATACAGTTTTTAGTCTTTGCAAATAGCACGTGCAGCTTTATTACATTGCTGCTGATCGTAAGTTATTACTCAGACATCAAAGACTATGCCTACCACCATTTTTGTATCCGAAGTTACTGTAAATACATAATGAACTCTTGGAAACTACAAAATCCGCCTTGTTTTCACTTTAAACTAAGCGTTACGTTGAACTTACTAGGGTTCGTCTATTAGCCAGCCTGACTCCACCCACTTGACTGGGCATATAGTCTTCAAAGCACTGGCCACGCTGCTGCAAATTTAAGTTTTGTTATAACATGCATAAAAACAGTTGATAATTTACTACAATTGCATACTTTTACATAGTAGACATGAATTATTCATCAACGCGACATATCTACCAGTTTAGTTTAAACAGATGTTTGAGAAAATGGACAAAACTAACAAACGAAGTCCGTAATTGTGTTGGCTGGAAACCAGTTCACAAGAATTAATGGAGCTCCAGGAAGACCTAACCCAAACCCAGCTGTGAGAAATGGAATTGTAGAATCTAACGATAGTAGTAACAGTTCAACAATAAAAAAAGAAAGGAAGAAAAACAGATTGCAAGTAGAACAAACACCATGCTGGAATTACCTATAAAGTTATCTAAAAGAATGGATAAAATTACAGATCTTGCCACTGAAAACCAAAGCTAAGAAAGTATGTAAATACTCTCCTTATGAAAAGACAGGATGCAAGGAAGATAAATTAGAAATCAAAGATACATGCCCTGCAAAAGCACTTCTAGTAATGGTGAATCTAACCAGTTAATGATGTTAAAAAAAAAGGTTACATTTTCCCGCACAAATACCGAAAATCGTACGACATCCTTGTAATGAGCATTCTGCCGAGAAATGTGTTTAAACTTAAAAGATCGTTGAGCAAGGTGAATCAATGGAGGTTCATTTAACGTCAAAGAAGAAACCCACAGTTTTACGTTGAACCCGAACCTCCTGTGGTGCCACCAGGTATCAAAGAAGGTAATTCAGAGGAACCAAGCGTCAACCATTGATCTAGCAGGGAAACTTTTGCTCGTATAAATAACTACAGGGATGCTTAAACGACAATCCCCCCCCCCCCCCCATCCAATTTAAAGACGTGGCTAATACACAAAAGAAATAATAAATACGGTGTATCAAAATACCCAGTTTCCATAGTTCCAATAGTTATGGTAGTAGAATTCGGAACGATTCTGGAAGTCTTGTTGTCGAACATCTTGAATAAGGTTTTCCTAGATTTTCATGTTTCACCACGCATAAGCCGGGATGGTAACCAAATTAAAGACCCTAGGCATTATCTTCGTGTCTCTGCCTCGGAAGAGTACCAAAATATGTTATTTCTCAGATATGTGATGATGGGCTATGCCCGTTGCTGCCTATCAAACCCATAGAAAACAGGTTGAATTTAAAATGTTTATCAGGAATATTGCTTTGCTAGAGAACGAACAGACGTAAATATTGGCCCAACAAACTCAGCGATTGAAAGGTTACAATCAAGAAGAAAAAGGTAAATCTTACGTAATGCTGTCAATGAAGGCATGAAGTACTTTGCACTATTTAAGCACCTGGTCAGATGAAGTGCCATAAACAGCCGTCAAGGTAAGGCCCGAGGAAAACTTCGTTAAGCCAGGAGTGAGTCAATTTTTTATCAGTTTTATTAAATTATCGTCTATAAAACCCTCTCTTCAACAACACGAGTAGGGGATTTTAAAATTCCTCGAAATCTTTTGATACCACAATTTTGTACACATTCTCGGAACAGACAATACAGTTAATCGGTCTGAGCCAAAGTTGCCTAAAGACTTCAATAAAATTCAAAGAATAGTTAATAATTGGTTACATTGTAGAAGCCCCACACATGTATCACTAAACACTGCTCTGACCTATATTAGTTACTTTAGTCCAGCGTTTTGCATTTTGTTGTAGAACACTTAAAAATTGTACATCATAGTCACACGAAATTATTTTAAAAGTATCTGTTAGACAAATGTTTACTATCCGTCCGTCATTTATATAAAGAACGAAATAACATAATGTTTCCACCACAATGGTTTTGTATGCAAATTACGTCTATTGTTTCATGTCAACAGTCAATTTCGTTACACATAAATGTGCTATTGTAGTACAGTATATGTAAAATACAGGTTGTTTAAATCTCTACCACAATGCAAACTGAGTATTTGCATGCCAATACTAGCTAAAATAATGTAACAACAACAAAATGATCGCACAATTATATTACTCCTGCCTATGTTCTAGTACAGTGTGTTATCAAACTTGAGTGAAATTCTGACTTTAGGTGGCAAAAGGGCTTTTGCAGTAAATGTGTGTTCCATGAAAAGAAGTAAACCAACTCATCAAACTATGTTTTCGTATATAAAGAGGTGTTGGTCATGTATTATACTTATGCATAGGGACGAAATGGACTATCTCCATACTTCGTCCTTTATGTACTAATAAACAGAAAATAATATGGAATACGATAACATATTGAGTCCTATATAAAGTGGAAGACAGACTACGATATCTTTCTTTGTAGGAACTGGAAGATAGAGAGTGAGGCAAATCAAACATCTGGGCACATCGCAACAAAGAATCGCACTCTTTGTGTAGTGTGCTGTCACTCACCTCAAACAATCAGATCTTTATTATGTTCGTTGAATGTTCAGAGTGAATTATTGGCTCTTATGTAGGTACATATCTGAGTTTTAGATTTGAATGTAGATCTGATTTGTGAACCAAGACGAGGAAGAAGAGAGAGGTTTAAAAAAGAAGTAACAACGCTGGAACTGAATTGATTTATGCCTTTTATGCATCTATGGCTCAGGCCAGGATAGGGTAGGGGAAAAGAGTCGGCCAAGGCCCAAGTCAAATGTACTATTCCGACATTTAGCTGGTACGAGTGAAGAAAAACTGGAAAAACCTCGGTCAGAATAGTCGCCCGCTGGTATCGAACCCACGATCTCACGAATGCGAAGCCAACGCTCTACCAATTGAGCTACGGCCGCTCGGTGGCAACGTTTGAGATTGATTAAATTGTTATTATTAATGTCCTAAACAAGCTTTGAGCTTCTAAGGTCGGGACCTACAGTTTTTGGTAAAGTGGGTTCCGAACCACTCCGTTCAATGGACCTCGGCGGGAATTCAACCCGTGACCACGCGCACAGAAAGCGAGCGCGCTAACCTTTCGGACACAACGTTTGAGAAGAAATCCTCAGAGATCCATTAAAGGTTTGATCACTTTTCTCCACGAGCTTAGTGGTTTACCCAGAGAATGGAATGAGGCAGATTATCTTACACAGATAATTTGTGTTTGGTAACGTAGATGGACTTATATCTTTTAAAAACGAATGGGAGAGGGGAATGAACATCACCAGAGCGTACGTGTAAAACTTGAACACAGTGATGCCAAAATAAATAAGTACATTAAAACCACTCCTCCAATGATTTGTGACCCATGATGCAAATATGAGGTATAAAGGACAGTACAAGGGAACTAGAAATACTTGAGTAACGTTAAGGTCTGAATGGTACCAATACATACTGTGAACACAACAAAAGAATGTCAAGAATCTAGGTCCCCATGTGTCCAAGAGAAAGTAAAGACTATGAAACAATTGAAGAACTCTGCACACATTCACAAAACAGATTGACTGGAACATCACTGACATGCTATACGAAGAAATCAATGCTTACTTAATTTGATAATTCAATACCTCTGATCCCTTCAGTGCAATGCCAGATTCGATATGGAACCATTATCAGATGTTAAAAGTGGAGAAACGGCTAAATTCCCCATTAGTGCTTATATTCTACAAGTTTCTCATTACATAACCGATCTCACTAAAATAAGTGAATAGCAGCGATCTCTAACATTAACAGTGGAATGATCTTACTATATAGGCCCTAAATATTCCACATTTTCCCATACATGGTAATGAAGCTCCTGCAAATTTAACTTCTTATAAGCGAGGACAGGTATCATGAATTTAGAAGTTTCTGTCCGTGGTAATTTTTATACCCTATATTGTTTATTGTTGCAACAGCTGCACTGTTATTAGATTTGGACTTTCACTATAACCACTAAGCAATACCAAGAAGAATAAATATATAATCAAAAACTGGCACAGACAGAACCCTTAAATCACGGCGCGACAACAAATGTTTTCAAGTATAGGACTAGGAGCCAGCATCCAAACTTGGGAGCGAATAAGTCTAATGTCTTTGCAATTCCATTAATAACAGTAATGTCAAAATTGACTATACACATGCAGCGACACACATATTATTCTTTCGTTTAAACTTTAAACACAAGATACATTAGTTTTACATTTGCAACACAAGTGAGTATAGGCCAACTAGTATATTATATACTGAATGTACATTTAAATTAGGATGAGTCGCTGTCTGACTATGAATCGGGCGGCCCGGGTTTAAAATCCCGGCCAGGACACTGGAGATTTTTCTCACAGTGTTCCCATGCCTCGCGCTCAGAGGTACACTCACTTTCCTATCAAATTGAGTACCAAAGTGTCCTTGGTATTCCTAGGCACCTTGGGAAGGTAAAGGCGGTTGAGCGTGGGACTGACTACTCCCCCTCACTTCGTACCGTAGGTCAAGAAAATGTGGAGCGCTATCTCCACATCCCCCATGCGCCGTTCACGGCATGTGCGTATCGCACAGGGGATAGCTTTATCTTTACCTTACATTTAAATTAGGTCTGACCTTATCTACTGGTGAAGATTTAAGGGGGAGGTATGTTAAACAGTTAACAGAAATAATTTCTCACACTATAAAACTACAGAGCTTTAAAACAAACGTAAATACTTCATTAGGTTTTAATTTGCTTCTTGTCACCATGTACATGTCTTGAAGACTTGGATGGTCATTTCCTTTTTATCATCGTAAGATCATTCAAAAGTTCATCCTGCATTAACGACCTTGAGTTATTCTTTACCATGTTCCTTTGACTAAAACCACTATCGAAACACACCGTAGACACACGAAGGGCAAAAACTATGAACAGCAACTGTGGAATTCTATCCCTATTCCCAAAGCTAAACCAAGGAGATCATTCAAATTCTTCCCTTTTCCAAACACTTTCAGTTTATACCACTCATTAAGAAAAACCTGAGAAAGGTTGAAATTGACTACTGGGATCAGTCGGGCCCTGTCTCAAATGGTTTAAACTTTATTCGTTGAAATTCTGAAAACACTAGGTTTGAATTAATAGGAGCAACATTGCAATATCGTACAAGAAAAGAAGTATATTGAGACATAGGAAGATCAAACCATCAAGCATTAGAAACTGGTTTACATTAACGTTAACTATGAACAACAACTCTCTCTACAAGGAAGTGCAAGGGCAAAATATCTTTCGACAGAACAGAATTCACTTTCCTTTCCATTGGCGAGCTATCTGTTTGTTTAGCTGCACTCTGTCTAGTCTTAAAAAAAAAACTCTGTGCTGTTAAGAAAACAACCATCTCACCTTTCCCTATTATTAACAACCAAGTCAAACAATGCCTTAAAAAAAGCTAGATCACCCCTCAACTAAAATGTCTACGAACCGGTTACATCAACAAATGTGAGTAAAATGCACCCTTGTATTTGGAAATTGTAGTGTGCAGTACTGCTGGATCTACTTTGAAACTCTAGTAAACTATCAAGTAGAGAGTTTATAAGTACAAGGGTGCATTCCATAGCAAGTTCTCTACACGAACACTCCCATTGGTTCATTTAACAACTCACATACATTGTTACAAATCACGACACCTTCATTCGGTATTGTATATTCAGTAGTTTCAAAATTTAACTGTTATACCTATATTGGTCTAGAATTAACAATGAATGGTAGACAGTCCTATATCAATTGCGTGCATAATAGCGTTTTGTGTGTGTGTGAAGCACGCTTTCTATAGTGTATCAGCTATGTTTAATGTTACACTCTAAAATTTGGAAGTACTTTCGTTTTTATACAATTAAGAAATAACAAGATTTACATCTTCAAGATGGAGATTAATGATTGATTAACCGACTGGCAGTAGCTTAGCTGGTAGAGCGCTTGCTTAGCAACCTAAAGGTCCTGGCAACGATTCCAGCGGCCGCCTATTCTGAAGTTTTTACACTACTTTTTCCTGTCACGTCAGGCAAATGCCGAGACGATACCTACAAACTAGGCTCTCGCAGACAAGTTTCCAATATCCTCTCCCGGCCTAAGTCTGAGAAGCCTCAAGGAAACAAATAAAATTTAAAAAGAAATTGTTTCATTTGTAAATTGAGATTACCTGCACATGATCTTAAGTTTATAACCATATAAAGAAAGCATGGCTTCTCTAAGGGTCGTTGTTAAAATAAACAACTCAAGACAAATTATGCATTTAAACGACTAGATTAGTTCCGTACTAGATACTAGTTTTTAATAAAGATGCAATAGTTAGTACACATATGGATATCGTGGGCAGGAATTTGGATACTGCTCCAAGCTTACGTTACGTTATCACTCGGTCAGGTTTGAAAAAACAATAAACCTAATCGAGCATCCTCCTTGCATATTGTTATTATTATTCAATGGAACTTTATCAAAGTCTTCGTGATAACTTTGTTAAAAACATATATTAACAAGACCACGAGAAAAAACGTAGTTACGATTCCCTGTACCGTACTTGTACAACGAAAGAGTAAATATAAAACGCTCATTATTTTTTACTTCATATCTCTTTAATGTATGTTACAGTGACCTGTGAACAGTTGTTATCGTATATCAAATTGTTATATTTTTTTTATTTTTTTAACTGTAATTATTATTTGTTATACTATATAACACTTGATCACATTCGGTAGAAATTACTTTAGCTTACTTCGGGTGTCATTTTTTCCGACCGAAAAAAGTCACAGTTTCATGAATCGGAATCATGGTAATAATGCTACATCATAGTGACCATATTTATTTCCACCTTTGATCGTTTCGCTTCAAAAATCACGCCCAGTATACCAAGTAAGCGATAACAACCGAAGACGGGTTAGAAAAAGTCAGGTTAGATGTCTTTCATTATAAGCGATTCACATTACCTGACATTACTTGAGACTGATCCATTTCTGGTGCAAATGGAACGCCCGACGTATACCAGAGACGTTGAAAGTTAAACAGCAACTCATCAAATTACGTAATCGCGAGAAGAACATCGCCTTTAAGCTTATATGGAAAACCTGAATAGGCCTAGAGGATCTACAAGAAGTCTTTTAAACCTTGACTGCTTGCCAGAATCAGGAATAGTTAAAGATCTCTGCATCATAATCTTTCTCTATGGTCACTGTAGAGTTGGGGTTTACTAACAAATTCTACAGTGATGAAGTATATACCGGTAATACATACTTGTACTTTGTAAGACTGTTTTCTGACTGCTTCGTTTCCGGTTTCAAATAAACCGATGAGCACGAACTGTAAAATAAGGCTAGTTTACGGCACTGAGATTTCATATACCCTATTTCGTGTGGTTCATCTAATCAAACATGTACACAAGCTTCTAAATTGGTCACAGTATCAAATTTTTAGCTCCCACATGTTCAATCTGAAATATCCGAACAGAAATAGGCCATTATATCCAGACCCTTGCACTTCAAAAACACGGTAGGTTTCGACCACAGCATAGTTTACACCTCTCCTAAAGAGACACGTTCAACCATCTAGTCAAAAACTATAAGATTCGGGCTTTGCCTAAACTAATACTAACGTGAGTACGAAACTTGCATTTGGATTGTAGCTATTAGGGCCTACATCTAGTATCAAATTACAAATCTTCGTTGGGCAATGTTAACGAAAAACAAAATTTTAAATAGTCATTATAAATATGAAATGGATGGGAAAGATTTACACATAAAACTACCCTGGTATTGAAATTACAATCGTGGGAAACAAATGACTATTGCAATCATCCACCATTTCGTTTCTCCTTTTAATTTTACGTTTCCGTACTTATTAGAACCAGAGCATCATTAATTAGCGATGGGAAGGATATGCGAACCATAACCTCTTCTTGTTTATTCGTAATACGAATACAGAGTTTTAATACAGGTTACATTGATATGTCTATTTACACAATTAATTGTATTTGTAGAACTGACAATCAAAAACAACCCTTCTGATCAGTCACGCTTTTGATGTACCGCCAGAATAATATTCAAGTGACCATGCTTTTTAATAAATTCAATATATTACTACAAGGATTAACGAACTCATAACGTAAGTTATCGTTACTTTGTATATATTTATTTCTTCATTTTCATTAGTCCTCATTTTCCATTTCCATTCATAACAATTGAAAAACAACCAAGTTTCCAAATAATATTCGACCGCATCACACCCATAATCAAACTATTAACCAATTAAAAACCTAGTCCCTTCACGCATTTTTCTCCACTCTCACTTGATACCTTAGCCTAGAATTAGCACTTCCGAACAGTTAACACTCTCGTCAGATAAATTATATATAAAATCGCACCACGATGAAACAAGTATCAAGCACAATGATAAAAATCTGACATATTCATGCGCATCCAGCGCTTAACACACACATACACATACAGCCGGTCTTGCTATTTAAAACTTCTGATAACAAATTAATGCCTTACCTCCGACTCTGTACATATTTGCTGTCATGGTGCACTACACGTTGTCCTTGAGCACCTTATAGAGTCACTATCACTACCATTGACAACATTTAAGTCTTTGAGCACATTCAAATGTTTCTCGATCACAGTTTCTCGATATCAACAACTCGCCATTTTCTCTCCTCTCCTGCTTGTCTTCCTGTTCAATCCGGTGACGTCACACACCACAGTCCTTCGGCGTACTTCGGAAATAAGCCGCTACACAAAGCCGAATTAGCATCATTGCACACTGACCCCCATCATTGTCAACAAAGGTCAGTAAACCCTATCATCATTGGTGTCAAAGGAAAGCCCTCTGTCTCCTCTTTCATAATATGCAAGTATCATTGCATATAATGACAATTGGGGAACCAAAAGACAAGAAAGGAGTTAGGTGGTTTTTGCACCAAATACCTCAATCTGTCCCGAGGCGCGAGTTTCCAGATGGTCTGTTTCTAAATCTGGCGACAGATTGTTAGTATTACATACAAAAAAAAAAGTCATACACCTTACTCGGATGCTGCGGACTCCCCCACATCTATTGACATAACACATTCTCATCTTTGAAGAAAATCACTCATTTTCTCCTAATAATTAAGAATTGTCTTCCTCTCAGTTGTAGCATCTATTTACACGTATTTACGTAATTAAAGGATAAGATCAATAAGCTTATAAAAGTTACATAACATCGCATTCACATCACGTATTTTCTAATGTCATAATGAATACAACTAGGAACAGAATTGTTGTCTATAAAAGTTATTAAAACAATAAAACAGAATTCTAAACATTATTAATGAGATGTAATGAGAATAATAATGTCTTATTGTCATTAATTCACTCAGGGTTAGAAAGATCTTTAAGTAAAATTCATCTTGATACAAGTGTTTCTTATTAACCATCATTAGTATTTTCTATGATTCCCTCAAAGATTCAGAATGCAAAGGAAGGGAAAAGGTTAGTACATTTGAAGCAAAGTACAATAGAATGCTTGCAAGTTGTAAATGAAACTTAAAAGTATCTGTTATAATAAGAAATATTATTGTAAAGCTGGTTGATATTACAAAGCCCAGAGTCCGATGGAACTGCTTACTACCTTCAGTGAGAAATCCTTCGGTTTCGTAACTACAGATGCAGCTTTCAATTATTAGAACAAGTTCTTTACTTTCAGTTACAGAAATTTCACTTTGATTACAAATGAAACCAATTATCAATATGTTATGAAATCAATTTCGGCATGGTGTTTTGATTACATGAGTTCATTACGACTACTTCCAAAATATCCAGTTGTTGCAAATAATAAACGAACCTTCTTCCCTTTTACATTATTTTCTTTAGTTCACAATGGTTCGTGGTGTCCTCAAGTCTTGTAACGTTTATTTAACTCATTTTTCGACGCCATACAATGATGAAATTTTGCACAGCGACGTAAATCGGCTGACAATACAATATTCCATTGTTACTTTCATATATTTTTTATTTATTTGTATATTTTAAAAGCATGTTTTATCTTTTTTTTTTAATGGACTCCTTTATCCTAAAATAAATATTAGCCCACAACGATATTGGGTTTGACTGGTTGCAGTACTCTTTAGGATTTGGATCACAAAACAACCTGAGATAACGTATCCAAATATCCAAAATAACTCCAAAAATAATTTTTAAATACACACTTTTCTTAAACAATTCGTATTAAAAAATAAAAATTAATATTAAAAAAACTGTTTAAAGAATACTTTTCTTAAACTATTCGTACTAAAAAAGTAAAAAATAATTTTGTTTATGCATGGCTAAAAAAAGCAGCATGCGGGTGCGCTCTCATATACAGTCACTTTATAAATTCTTCAATTCGCGCGCCCTATGCTTTTCTTTTTAGTCATGCATAAACAAAATTCTTTTTTACTTTTTACTACGAATGGTTTAAGGAAAATATGTCTTTAAAAAGTGTTTTCGTTTGTTTTTTTTTTCGAGTTATTTCGGTGATCGTGTGCCCCAAATCCTAAAGCGTTCTTCAACCAGTCAAGCCCCACTTTGTTGCAGGCTAGTATTTATTTTAGGATAAAGAAGATCAAATTAAAAAGAAAAATTAAAATATGCTTTTAAGAATATGAAGGTAACAATGGAATATTGTATTGTCACCTAGCTTACGTCGATATGCAAAATTTCATCATTCTATGACGTCGGGAAATGAGTTAAATTAACGTTGCAAGATTTGAGGACGCCACGAGCCATTGTGAACTAAAGAAAGGAATGTAAAAATAATTTTGTTTATGCATGACTAAAAAGAAAAGCATAGGGTGCGCCAGTTCAAGAATTTATAAAGTGACTGTATATGAGAGCGCGCCCCATGCTTTTTTTAGTAATGCATAAACAAAATTATGTTTTACCTCTTTCTAGGAATTATTTTTAAAAAGTATGTCTTTAAAAAGGTTTTAATTTTTTTTAATAGTTTATGTTCTGGTAATTAGTGTGGATTGGAAAAAATCAGAAGACCAATAACTGTTTAAAATCTACTTACTACTTCAAGTAAAATAAGACATGGAACTCAGTAGTTGAGTTGAATTGTATTGCCTATAGGCAACTTTCTTTCAGGCCGGGAACTCAGTAGTAACGGCGATTGTATACAGTGTTTCTTTCAGAGGAGTGATACGGGGTATTACCCCCAGACTGAGTCAATTATCCCCAATCAAAACAAATTTTTGTAACCGCAAGGGTTCATTAATTGTTTTTCTTGATTTTTTTTGCAAAAAAAACGACAATAGTCAATTCTAATTTTTTTATGAGAGTAACAAAAATCTTGAAAATCCAATGTTTTGCTGAAATTCATTGCATTTCTGATATAATTTACTCATATAATAACTGTGTGAACAGATTAAATAAAAAAATATAGTGAAATTTAGTCAAAATTATGGAATTTGGAAGGTTTTTTCTTCTATAAAAAATAAAAGTGACTACTGTTTTTTTTTATTATTATTATTATTTAATAACATCCTCTCTCTTCTTTTACTCCCTCTAAAAGTCTAAAATCCCCCAGAATACTTTTCCTGAAAGAAACACTGATCGTATACGAGATAGGTAATAAAGAGTCTGATGGATGAAATCAAAATTATTTCTATTTTACTCAATTTCCCAAGAAACATACAAAGGATGTTGCACCTTGTGTGCGATGACTTCTTGTTGACACAAAAAGTAGTCCTCTGGTATCACTTCCTTTCTCACGCATTAAATATTTAATTAGAAAATAGTGAAACATAGAGAATTACTAACCAAATTGAAATAATAGATTGCATGAAGTACAACAAATTACAAAATTCCTGTAACAGCTGAAAATATCAAAGAAAAGGAAATAAATAATGTTTTAGTTTCATATCTTTTAAAGAATATGTTCAAATGTACATACTAGATAATTTATTAATTATGTGTCAATTTATCTTTTGTGAGATCTGCAAACTCTGTTAGTGGATCCATAAGAATTTCTTCCAAGGAAAAGTAAACGGATGGTAAAGTAACCATCTGAATTATGTGGATATTACGAAGCCCAAAAACTCACATATTTTAGTAAGGATGCTAGTGGATCTCCACGTGGAGTGATCAGGTATCAAAATACAAAGTGTTAAGTAAATGAAGTGTCTTAAAAGAATATTAGAAAGTTAAAGCAACTTACCATTAAACTTTGCATGCCTCCTTGTTGGGAATTGTGAGGACCGTACAGTAAGTCTAAGATTATAACTTCAGTACTTCCTTTATGACGATCATAACGAAGCTGACAACTGGGCAAAATTTTTAATTTCGGAAGACCAGTAAGACGCTACGCTTCCAAGCCAAAAGGACTGCGGGGCGACCACCGGGAATTCCCGGCCGGGCAAGTTTGCCCTTGTGCTTATGTATTTGAAATTGGGCGTAAAATCGATGCGGATACGTCTAACGGTAACAAACATGAAATATTGAATTTTAAAAATTGGGTGGCAACACTGGTAACTACTGCAACTGGAGTGCCTGTATGACATGTCCCAGTGCCCAGTGCACATGTATGCAAAAATTTAGTGTAAATCAATTAACACGTTAATATTTGTATTAATAAAGACATTTCTATAAGTTGAATTTTGAAATGGGTTATGCAGCCCTGTCAACTGGGATTCTTGAGGTCAGGGACACCCAAAACTTTCTCCTAATGTGTTGAATGATGTCTAAGCTAAGCTTGGGGCAGATATGGTATGGAAGAAGTGAAAAAAAGAAAGATTTTTTTAAAGTTGGCAACTCTGAGAAGTAGGCAAGCCGGAATATTTCACATATACAAAAAAATGTAATCTTACAGTCTATATATATAGGGTTTAATTTGTGTCTTTTTTCCTTCTTAATTGCCTAAATAAAAGTAATTCTTACTTAAATAGATGCTTGCTGTATTACAAATTGCTGCCCTGAAGTTAAAAAAAAATATATAGAAAAAAAGGAAGGCTCAGTTTTTTAAATAACTGAAGATATAGGGTATTTGCAGCCATGCAGTCTCGATTGTCGTCCACAATTCGGTGGTTGTTGCAGTTGGAGGATCCTGGTATGGGCACACGAATAGCCCGTAATACACAAGAACAAATAGGCTAAATTCCACAGCTTTCCCGTATTCATATAAGGACACTAAAAACTATTATTTAAAATTATATATTACGAAAAATTATCCAAACTACCTTTACTATCATCTTAAGCATATTACACATAAAATAGAAAAAATAAACATAAAAAAGACTCATGCTACTAATTAAATCTCTCTAGAATGTTGAAATATCACTCTGTATGCTTGCTGTTGTTGTTGAGTCATTCCAGAGTTTGCTTAGATATATTTGTCATGTGCGAAATTCCGCGTCGTTCCTGAGTTTAGTTTAGTTTATTGGCTTCTTTTTCATGGCGAAGTTAAGGCTGAAAGAGCTTTAAATACCACTTGACCACGCTACAATGTTTTATACAAGAACAAAATTCCGAAATAATAATAATAATAATAAAGAAGAGAAAATTACACCTAAAAATAAGTACACACACACACACACGCGCGCATAATTATATTTGGCAGAATCACATGTACACATGCTTCAAAAAAGCAGTACTATGACAAACAAATATTTGATAATAGTATTAACAATAATACCAATAATAATAATACATATGATTAAGGTTACAAAAATAGATAGAGATATAGTTAAACTTTCACTATCCCTCATATGCACGAAGACAAATATGCACACACACACAAAATATAAAACAGTGATATACAGATGGATCCAATAATGAGTATTTTGTTAAGTATCTACAAATACAGTGATACACACAAATATACAGACTCTACAGATTTTAACATACCGTACTGGAGAAACTTATGTACTTACTAAAATTTTGTTATTTATATATAAACAAATGAAAGCTGTTAGGTGGAGTTTGGGGGTTTAATCGAATCTTGACAATAGATATTTTCCATCGACTTCCTGAAGCATTTCACTGTCTCTGATTCCTTAAGATGATCGGGTAGGCTGTTCCAAATGCGAATTGAGGTAACTGTGAAGGATTTGTTAAAGAAGTTAGAGTTATGTTGGGGGGATAGATAATAACATGTTGGTTCCTGATCTTGTATTGTGTCCATGACGGGCATTAAGAGATTGAAAATGTTGAAAAATATAACTGGGCTTTTTTGTGCGCATTGTTTTAAATAATAGCACTGCTGCGTACGAAGCTTGTCTCTCGTCTAACTTTAGAAAGGATAGTTTTCGATAGAAATATGTTAAATGGTTTGAATATTTCAGGTTAAAGATAAATCTTACACATGGATTCTGAATCCTCTGAAGGCGGTGAGCCAATTCATCGCTAATGTCGGAAAGTAATACGTCACAGTAATCAACATGTGGGAAAACAAGTGTTCGTGCCGAAGTGGTTTTAACAGCAGTTGGAAGGATATCTTTTAACATAGCTAAAAAGTGCAGTGACCAGAACGCTTTTCTGCAAACCTTATTGATTTGAGCCTTTCATTCTAGATATCGGTCTAGTGTGAGGCCAAGGTTGTTAACCGTGGAGGAAAAACGTACGGTCGTGTTAATTACAGTAATATTGGAGATGATAGAATAGTCAGGAAGTGATGTTGATCTCTTTGAAGAAAAGATTATACATTGAGATATTAGCGGGTTGATGCTGAGTCCTTTTAACGCTGCCCAGTCCGTAATTCTAGCAAGTTCATCGTTTATACTATCAATGGTCGCTACTAATTCACGCAGATTGCATGGCATATACATCTGGAAATCGTCTGCATATAGATGATTTAAAGTTTACAATGTTTTAATGCATTGGGAAGGTCATTTATATATAAACAGAATAGGAGTGGTCCGAGAACTGTTCCCTGTGGGACTCCTCTTGAGAGATTACGCAAAGATGATTGTGAACCAGAAAGACTTACAAATTGCTGGCGTTCTTGAAGATAGTTTTGCACCCATTGAATAGCATGCTCAGAGAAGTTGAAGAAAGAAGATAATTTAGAGAGAAGAGTTTTATGTACGACAGACTGAAACGCTTTAGAAAAATCTAAAAAAAGTGAGAATGGTAACCTCCCTCGCACCCAAGGCCATTCGAATCTCGTCAGTTACATGTACTAGAGCGGTTAGAGTACTGTGGTTTTTGCGGAAGCCTGATTGAAATGGGTCCAATAATGAGTATTTTGTTCAGTATTTACGAATTTGATCGCTCATAATATATTCAAGAACTTTCGACAGACTGGGTATTTATGGGTCGTAAATCGTCTGCATTTAGGATTTATTTAGTTTTTAGAAGTGCCATACATAACCTGTGCTACCTTCCATACCGCAGGAAACGTATTTGACATTATCGAGAGGTTAAACATTAGTTATTGGTAATAGTGCAAAGGGAATTATTTTTTAAATGCAGGTAATGGGAATTTTGTCGATGCTTGCTGCTTTTGATTTTATTCTGTGAATAGCTGATAGAACCTCTTGCGGAGTGACACATATAAAACTGAATTGATTTCGTTCATTCTGCTGATTCAGATGAGATTAATTTGAGTCGAAACTCTTCGCTTGACTCGGGTAGTTAATACAAAAATGATCATTAAATTCGTCTGGCAAAAATTTATCTCCTATTTCTGTAAAAAATTGTCTCTTCTTGAAACCAAGTAACTGTAGTTTGTCCGTGTCCCAGAGGGATTTCGAGTTAGTGGAATCACAAATTAATGTGTTGCGATTTCGTGCATAAAGTTCGTTTCTTACAATAGCGAATAAAATAATATTTTGCGATAAAGCAGAAATGATGAATTAAAGTAAAATCTGTGTTGGGAGTTTTTATTTTATAAATGTAGTAGATAGTAGAAGTTAAAATTTATTGTCATTATGTGGTCAACGTTGCCATTCTGTTATAATGTTGCTTTTTTAAAAAAACGGCACCACGTCCTTTATTGAATATTTTATGTTTCGTAAGTGATGATTAACAACATTGTGTGAAGCACAGAACTGCAAACAATATAAGAGATGAAAATATCAAAATTTTAATTTTCGATGTTCAGCTTCGTGTAATATTCACAGTCTACCACACTGCATTATGTGCTTCGTTCATGATGTTTATCATCACTAGAGAAAACCAAACATCCAATAATCGGACTAAATCCTATTTGAAAAAATAAGGTACCAAGTTGGCAACACTGGACTATTTGGTGACATCACATCTTAACTTCTACGATCTTCCCTATTGATACAAATCCACTCTCTAAAATTACATTTTACGTTTATGCATCTTTCCTTTTCATTATTCGGACATATTCATTTTAAAAAGTCTATTTTGGGTTCCAACCTCTCTGTCTTGAAAATTAAGTGGAATTCGAAAAGTGACAAGAATCCTTTTTTATTGTTTTGATGTCGGAAATTCATCTGCGAAGTTTGGCTGTCGAATTCTGTTTCTGCGTTGGAAACAACAACAAATAAATAAATAAAAATATGACTTAAAAATCGAAAACAAAAAAGAACTATAATTTCTCCATTACTTCTACAGTTCAGCAGCTAATCTTTACGTATTTTGTAAAGCGTTAGGATATCTTTCGAATAGGCCCAGTGTTCGATTTATTACAATTTCCGAAGGGGGGATCCTAGAACTTGTGGTTGCTGGTAAGTTTCAACCTAGTTCCTGTTTGGGTAGAAATACCAAGGTTTTACCCCTGGTTGGCGTGCCGCGTGATATTTGGAATCAATAACCGGGAATCAAAACCTCACGCGCCAGGGAAAAATCCCCGGCACCCCCCCCCCCCCCCCGCAAATTGAACACTGAATAGCCCAACATTTTCTACTTTCGGCGCGCACTTCTTGATAGTGCCCCTTCAAGTATGACAAATCCAGTATCCCATGACTGGCTAATTCACTTCTCTGGCTCTGAGAAACTACCTGAAATCAGTTTCTTGAGTTTCTTCAAAGCTAAAAGCATTCATGGAAAACTAGTTTCTTCTTAAAAATTTAAAGTAGTTCCCAGTTTCTTGGCTTAAAGGCACCCTAAACCTCAATGCAGTTTCCAATTTCTGGTTTCCAGTTTCCTCGCTCTGAAGGTGTATGCGGTGAATGTGGGAACATGTATGTGGGTACACCACATGTAGTAGTAAAATCAAATTACCACTCATCGGGAAAAAACAACAATGAATAATTTTCTTACCAGAACTGTTGTAAATTCCTTTCTTAATATCATATTAAAAGTCACGACGGATCCACCTTGTGCTAACTCCGCCATGTTGAAGAATGGAGGATCGACGGGTGCATTTCGCCGATTTTTTTACGATTATCGCGGAAACGAATCATCTTAGGCAAAAAAAAAAAATGCAAAGGACCAAATCGAAAGAGCATAAAATTTTCTACAAGATGGTACAGTCACTTACAAAAATAAATGGAGGTTGAAATTGTAAGAAATAATAGTTCTTTACTCCAGGAGATTTCGCCGACCGAGTAGCCGTTCGGTCTAAGGCGTTAGGCCAAAGGGTTCGAGTCCCGATAGGAGCATGGATGTTTTCTTTTTACCTAGAACGTGACAGATAATCGTGACGGGCGGAAGTCAACAATTACTAGACTGGCCTATATAAAATAAAGTTTACTAAAGTTTTTTCTCCAGGAGCACTGTACGCCTAATAGTTAGAACACCAACAAGACAGTACAAATATGCGCCAAAACATGGCATGCCACGGTATTTGGAGGAAGAAAGAATTGATTTCTTTAGCATCATTTAGAGAACCACGAGACAGATAGGCAGAAATGCCATTCACATTAAGTTCTAAGAGATAGGA
>JAGDQP010034065.1:0-16940 GCA_022664845.1 Lepisma saccharinum | reverse complement strand
TTATTATTATTATTATTATTATTATTATTATTATTATTATTATTATTTGGAACCATAATTATCATGATCTATAATTCCGTCATGAACTTTAATTGGTAGTCGTTTGTTGATTGGAAACAATCAAAATAGCGAAGAAGTTTATAGGTGTAGACCTAACTTCTTCAGTGTAACCCGGCATCTAAGTTCAATTTAAAGATTCACATTTTTGGTAAAAGCTACTCTCGGATGTTCTTTGTTGAATGTTAAAAGGTTAATGGTTATTTTCTTAATGGTTGTGTTAAAGGACGTTCTTGAGTCTATTTCATGAATGATTGAAATAACAACATAAAGTAAGTTGTTAGGTGTATTTCTCGAGAAATACTGAATATTCCTAGGATATTCCAGAAATTTCAAAGCACATAATTATAAAGAATTCACATGAAATATTGGAACGTCTAACTTCAGAAGATTTCAGGGCTATTCTCACCTTACCAAATACACTTTTCATTTTCGATAATTCCTGTATCTTTTTAATATCTATAGCCTTACGAGATTACCCTGTATCATGTAAATCGAAAATGGTCGCCCAAATACCCATTTTTCAAACCACTGAAGCTAGAGAAACGAAATTTGATATGAGGGTGTACCATCACGAGTAGGTTACAATAAATGGGGCAAACCACACCTATAGGGGCGCACCTTCCTAGAGAGTCTGGTTACGATAAAGGGAGCGCAGCCCACAAAACTCCCAAGTTCGAGGGCGTAGTCACCGCCGGGGGTCAGGAGGCCGCGGCCCCAGCGAAGTGGAGCGAGTCTTTTATATATAACCCGAAATATATACGACACAAAATTGCCAAATTTTGTATATGAACACATTAACGTTCAAGATTTCTTTGTACAAAATATAGCTTCTAGATTTCGTAGCTCGAACCCCATTTGAATAATAAGCAAGCTACCTTCTTAAGAGCTATGTTATATATTAGACTAAAATATTAAGATACAAACTCAAACTGCCTATCGATGCGAGAAAACATCACTCCGACTTGTTACGCGTTTAGGACATAAGTGTCACCTAGCAACACAAGATGTTAGTTTATCATAACAAGGTAAATCATACATAAGAAAGTACTTCGAGGGATGAAGAACGGAAAATCGGCAGGAGAAGATGGACTCACAGCAGGGATAGTTAAATGGGGGAGGTGAAAAGATGAAAGAAGACTTGCTAAATTATTCTCGATGTGCCTGACAAAGAAAAATATGCCGTCAAGTTGGAATAATGCTATTATTAATTTATTGTACAAGAAAGGGGACGCGTCGAAAACTACAGATCAATTAGTCTATTGTCAGTCCTATACAAAATGTTCACCAAAGTTATTTTGAATCGTATTGAACAAGAGTTAGATTTTAACCAGGGAAAGGAACAAGCCGGACTTCGTCGTGGATTTAGCACGATGGACCACATACAAACATTGAATGAAGTTATGGAAAGGACTAATGAATATGAACTTCCACTATGTTTGGGATTCATAGATTTTGAAAAAGCTTTCGATTCGATCTCCTTGGCATCACTTAAACATCAAGGCATCGAAAGTGCATACATCAAGTTACTGCGAAACATTTACTCGACTGCCACATCTGTCATTAGACTACATCAACAAAGTGAAAAGTTTAAAGTTGGAAAAAGGAAGGCAAGGAGATTCAATTACTCCAAAACTATTTCCGGCGTTCCTGGAAGGAGTATTCCAAAATTTAAACTGGAATGAAGTTGGAATAAAAATCAATGACGATTACCTTAATCACTTTCGATTCGCTGATGACATAATCCAGTTTGCTTCAAGTGCAGAAGAACTACAAACCAGAATGGAAGAGCTGTGTAATGAGAGTTAGAAAATAGGCCTTAAAATGAATTTAAGTAAAACAAAAGTAATGTACAATCAACATGCTGCAAAGAAGGAAATAAAGATTAGCGGAGAGACAATAGGCATAGTTGATGAGTATGTTTACCTAGGGCAGTTAAAACATCGAATGCAAAGTTGACGGATAAAATAAGTAGAAGATGTAAACTGGCGTGGAGCTCGTTTGGAACTTGGAAGACTACAGTTTTCAAAAGCAAACTATCAGTGTGTCTGAAGTGTAAAGTTTATAATCAATGTGTCTTAACTGTAATAGTGTACGGCTGTCAAACTTGGACATTGAATGCGTAAACGACTCGAAGATTAAGAGTCACACAAAGAACAATGGAGAGATGGATGTTAGAAATAACCAGGAGGGGCAGGAAGACAAATGAATGGATTCGCGCATAAACAAAGGTAGAAGATATAATCAAGACTGCGAGAAAGGATGAAGTGGAAATAGGCCGGTCACATAGCTAGACGACAAATGTACCACATTGGATTCCCAGAGAGAAAAAAAAGCGACCAAGCCGATGTCCAAATGCAAGATGGGTAGATGAAATCAAGCGTTTTTCAGAAATTACATGGATGAGGATAGCAGAAGACCGAGATATGTGGAAAGAAAAGGGGGGAGGCATTAATCCAGTAAAGGACAGAATACAGCTGAATATGATGATGATAATATGGGTTAAATATATTCAGTAAAATGCTCTATACATGTGCCTGCTAAATTGACCTTGAACTTCTTCTTTTTTTTGGAACATCGTTCGGAGGTACCATCCCGGTTTTGCCTGGTGTGACTGAGGAAAAACCCTGGAAAAAGCTCAATCAGAATAAGCTGGCGCTCGGATCGTTCCCAGGACCTTCCGATTACGAAGCCAGCGCTCTACTAACTGAACCGCTCGGTAGGTCTTCTTCCGTTACCAAGCCATATTTGGACACCTAAATTCATTCATTACACTTTTTCGAACGAATAAAAGGCAATTAATTGGACTTTTATGTAATAGCTATTTATTCTTTTCTTATTAGGTACATTTCACGGCTATCAAATGAAAAGGCCAGTCAGTCAACGGAACAAAATAAAAATGTAGCTGCAGCTTTTGCATTGTACAGGCTGGAAGAAAACAATATCTTTTTATCGGATGACGTAATCAAAACATCTCAAAACGATCATGTTTGTTTCCAGTTTCTTTCTACTTCCTTTTTTCTCTCTCTCCTCTTCTCGCGAAGACTTGTGAGCAGCTTTGGGGGGAGAGGTAGGCCTTTGCTCTGTCAGCTGTTGTTAAGTACACTGTCCCGACCCACCAAATAAAACAATGTCCTCATATCTTACATTTGCCTGGCGTTTCTTTCTTTGCAATTGTTTATGTCCTTGCAGTACTCATTAAAGCTCCAGTGACTTGAAATAGCATGCCATTGTGATTGTATGTTTACATACTTTGGAAACAAACCAATTCAATACTTATTTTTCACCTCTCCCTCTCTGTCCCTTGTGTTTTAACTCCAGATAATATTTCTTCGATATCCCAAGACTGAAAACAATAGGCCAAGAGGAAAAGACAAAGTTTCGTTAGTCACTATAGATCGACTGTAATGACTTGATCTCTTGAAACAATGCAAGTGACTGGCACTCCTCTATCAAGCCACTCCTGAAGAGGGTTAAAATATCTGTGTGCATTGACGGCCTCGCTGCCTCGTAATCAAGGGGTCCTGGGCTCGATTTCCGGTGGGGACACAAATGGTTCAGAGCCCACATTAAATTGTAGGTCCTGTCCTTAGGACGTCATCTTTCTCTGATGGAAGACAATGGTAAACCACCATCGGTTCACCGTACCCAGAGACCTTGCGGATCAGGACCTGCCTTCGGGCAGAACACTCATCATCATCAGTCTTTCAATAGTAGGTGTCGATTTTCCTCAACCTCATGGTTTCATTTCACCTCCATTCTCACTCATTTTCACCTTGGCGTCATCACCATCACGAAATTTGGCCCTCACTCTCAAGCAGTTAGAGTGAAGGAACACGAGGGATAGGTCAGTCCTCTTGAGAACCGCTCTCACCTGATTTTATCTTATTGGTCTTAGTTTTCATAATAAGTGTTTTATACCCTCAGAGCAGAACTGTCAAACATTTTCCATATAAATTTTTACCTGGATATTGTTCGAATAATTATCTGCATAATTTCATTACTCGAATTCGATTACACATACACCAGAATAATCGGATACTCGAACGAATATCCTGAAGAACAAACAAACTGATATTCGTAGAATCGAATAAATTAATACGCGTTGAAGAAAAATACGAATATAAGGAGAAACATGAAGAAGAACAAACAGATAACTCGAAGAAATATCAAGTAACTGCATTCTCTATTTTCATGTACAGAAATCTGAACTGAATATTACTATTTTCATTGTGACTTGAGAGTATTGGGGAAATTCCGGGATAGATGACCATATGGGGTGAAATCGCCAAAGCTTCTATTTCTCGCAGTAGTAGCCAAATGCGAGAAACTCTGTAGGCGGCGAGCCTTTGATCCTAGTAATAGTTTGTTGATCACCTATATTTCATCCACTTTTGGCTATCGTTACGTCCCGGATAGAGCGTTGCTTTATTTGCTGCTGTTGACGACCCACGCTGGGCGCCAATAATGTTACATCCTAGGAGATGACTACCTTTATCCACCTGATATGACCACAGGAGAAATATATTATATATCTTTATCTACCACGGCTTCTGGGTGTGGGATAAACCAACGCGGAGCTGAAAGGCAATTATTTATTAGTGGAAGAAAAGAGAATGAAAGAGAGTGTAAGGTGGTATAGAATGACTCCTACCTTTCTATTGAAGACGAGGCAGAGCCAGTGAATGATAAAGGACTCCTACCTGCCTATTGAAGACGAGCCGGAGCCGCCAAGGATACAGCATCTACCTGCCTATTGAAGACTATTTGGAGCCGAGATTGTATAAATAACTTCTACCTGCCTATTGAAGACGAACCGGAGTTGGAGTAGTGTCTACCTGCCTATTGAAGACAAGCCGACACCAGGATTAGGATGGGTAACCCTTACCTGCCTATTCAAGACGAGCCGGGGTTGGAATAGTGTCTACCTGTCTATTGAAGACAAGCCGACGCTAAGGAATACGAGTTTGTAGGATAAGATGCAAAGCAAAAGCTGATAAAGCAGAGCCACAAGGTAAGATCAATAAAGAATACCTGAGAAGTTGAGATAATAACGGTTTATTAGTGTACAATGTCCAAGAAGCAAACACCAAACAAGAGAGCTCGATGTGGTCTGGGCCGTAGCCCAAGAAGTTCTGATTCAAAAACCCCTGAGGCCGACTTATTTTGTCTGGGTGTTTCGGAAGGTTTCGTTTTGTGACGTCATAATTCCAAAGTCACTGATCTGCACCACACCACTAGTTTCAGTACATACATATATTTTACATTTAGAATTCTTTAAACGCCATTTTGTGCTTTCTTATATTGTACATATGGAAGTTCCATTACTCCATCTAATACTCTGATAATTACATTTGCAAGGAATACAAATACGCCATTTAATGCTTTGAAAAGTACTCAACTGAGAAAAATGCTATTCTTATCTGAGTTTATCTACATTTTATCTGGTTGTTATCTTAAATATTTCAAAAGTGGTTTTACACAATTTAGAACTTCAGGGGCGACATAGTGACGAGAAAATATTAAACAGAGTAATTTATACAGAACAAATGTGAGTGACGTCACAGTATTACTGGGAGAATTAGAAGCTTTTGGCCATCTCACCCGATATGGCTATACATCCCGAAATTACTCTATACGAATGGCAGCCAGAAGAGAGTCATTCACTCAGTCAATGAATTGTTCTTAAAGAAAGAAAGAATCATTGTTTCTGTCCTTGAGGTAGCGGTTGATCAATCGATTAATTGTTCCCTGGATAATTATTCCATTATCTGTTATCCGAATCATTGTTCCATTATATATTAACTGAATAATTATTTATCATTTGTCTTTATCAGGATCATTCAGTTATCCGTTATCAGGATCAGTGTTCAGGATCATTGTTCGAACGTTATCAGGATCGCCATTCGATTATCAATTATCCGGATCATTATTCAGTTATCGGTTATCAGGATAATTGTTCGATTTTTTTCGTTAAAAGGATCATGCAACATTTACTTCTAAACCTATGTCAAACAATATCATTTTATCATTATGAAATGATTCCAACAGCTTACATTTTTTTAGTATACTCCGATTAATCATATAGGCTTACAAGACGTGATCGATGAAACTCGTTCGAGTTGATTTATACCTTTATATATTAGTAATGTGCGTAAAAATGTATCTTAAGACAGACTTATTCCTGTGTAAGGATACGTGAATGCATCCTCCTTAGAAGGATTTCCTTACAAGGAGAAGCGCCAAAGTGTTACTTCGGAGTGAAGGTCCAGCGTAGGATAACTTTATACTTCTGGTCAAGTGTAAAATATTGAAAGGCGACGGTCAGGTATGCTCAAGATATAATCATTTGAAGTTGGCGAAAAGTGGTCACGCTGAATACCGTTGAAAAGATATTGAGGATTACAAGATTCCTCTGCCAAAGGAATTAGTCGTGAGGTCGGAGGTATAAGGACGTCTCAGGTATCATTCGAGGAGCACATTGGAGTTGGACACACACTATCTTATGTTTTCACCTTTTCTTTTCATCACGTTTTGAACTGCACCAAAAGTAAATGTTTAATTTGTTTACTAAATAATGCAAACTCCTGCAACGACCCAATTGTATGACTTCACCAATCTTGTCAATATCTTCGTCCATTGCAACAATGCTTATTGACCGGAACACAGTAAATTTCTCGTAGTAGCGTGGTAAATGCTCTGGCTTTCCATGCGAATGGTCCCGGGTTTGAATCCTCGTGAAGAATCATGTATTCTTTGGTGTTTACTCAGTTCTGTAAGCCCAATTAGAGAACTATTTCATTAAACAAATAGCGAACTCCTAACAGGGCAGCGAGGAGAAGTGTTGATACGAATCGTTGCACTGATGACGCAACTTTACAATAGTATTTATCTCCATGAATTTTATTTATGGCCTTTAGGGAACTGTGGCCCAGGCCGAATGGATGCTGATGGGAGAGTTGGTGCATTGAAGAAAGTGGAAGGAAACCCACGCACACGATATTTGTCCATCACAATGCCCACATGGCAAGAACCGGGGACCCCCATGCACCAGAGGTGAGCACTCTACCACTGAGTAACCTCGACTCTGTAGCTTCATGGAGTCGCAATAGTTAGTAATTGTTCTAATATGCGAAAATGCTTCGTTTATTACTTGCATCATATTCGAATAATGAACGTAAAAACTAGGGAAAAAAGTCAGGAAATTTCTTTAGAACAACGGTTGGCGGAGAGAGTGTTAAATTGGTAATTTAAATACTTAAAATATATTTTCGAAAACATTTAATAACGATTGACAGATGGCTAAATGTACTATCGGCGCCAAAAGTATCCATCTAGATTTCACGGTCAAATGTATGACAGTACTGTGCTCTTTCTCCCCTTCTTTGGCTTAATTTCTTATAAACACACATAATGACAACTTTCACGTTCTCCTATGCTTATGCAACTCATTAAACTTTGATTGCAATTGGGATGCACACGTTTTAGGGTGAAATCTAGGTGGATACTTACTTTTGGCGCCGATAGTACAATAAACAAGGGGGAGAGAGTTGCGTGGGCAAGTACCAAACTATTTTTCCAAATGTTCCTCTTGTTTCATTCTTATTCTGGTGTGACTGATTATTTCCTAGTCTAACGTGACTTCGTTTTGCTTATTACAATGTGATTGACTGTTTTACATTGTCTTATTCTAATGTGACTTTCTTATTTCCAAACTAGAAATAAATATTTTACGACACATTTACAATTATTTTTCGTATTTCAAAAAGGATCTGTTTATTTCCAATGATGTTTCAACAATGGGAGAAACCAACAATGGACTTCATGTATATACAAAGAAGAGGAATTTGTTTTTAAAAGGACCACTATAGTTACCCATGATACACTTTGTTTTATGTTTTGCTATTCACCTGTCATGACTCTATAAAGTGTGGACAGACAGATGGTTTCTATAATAACAGACTTTTAAATAAGACTAGGCTTAGACATTTAGTGATTGACAGACTCTTCAAAGCTGTTACTCGCATAAAATAGAAGGAATGTGTACCTGTAACTACCTCAACGCCAAAGACGTATTGACACAAGTTTTGTCTTCTTCTTTATGGATATGTACACAAACACTTACATATATCATTCTAGAACGTCGTACAAATACCACATGCTTTGTTTCAACATGCAGGACTATATACATTCACAATGTTATGGTCATCTCATTACCTGCTTGGAAGACCGCTCTTAACGTTTAACCTTGATTCTTTCTCGGTTTCTGTAGAGAGACATGGTTCACTACTTTTGATTTTTCCTACGCACTGAATACAATGACAGGACCCAGATAGCATGCCAACTTGTGACAAGCTTGTCAGTCACTTATCGTAAGCTTGACAAATTTGATATTGTTTTGAAATCGATAAACTAGCTTGAAACGCCCTTGTTAGGACAATATTCTTGCTGTTTGTTGTAACTGGCCTATTCCAACTTTAAGTCAAGCTTATTCGGACCCCTTCCAAAACAAAATTTTGGACACGTACCTGCCGCCTTTAAATTAGTTAAACTTAAACTTAAACATAAGGAAATTCGTTAAACTTAAACAATTCATGAACTTTGTTTCGTGACACTTCCACTATCATCTCAGTGCGTTGAAGTCCCATTAGGTGTGGAGTGACTTGATTTAGAAATTATCAAGTGGAAGAGGCATTGGGAGTAGACTACTTGGTGTAATGGTTAAAGCATCGGATAGCTGATTCGGCGACGCAGGGTTCGAATCCCAGCGCGGTGATTTATTTTTTTAAACTCATTTTTTTTTAAATAATTTTACTTTTTCTCTTTGTACTTCTAAATTATTTCTCTTTTTTGACTCCTTTTGCGGTTTTCAATATTTTACTAAATTCTCGGAAATAGTCAAGGAACGTCAGGAATTCTTTTATACGTAATGAGGTCATTCCGAAACCAATATTAACTATCCCGTGCTCCCTGCTGATTCATTCGCTACGCTGACAGTTACATATGTTTAGGTCCGGGAGTTAACCAGGTGTGGAAAGGTCTGTGTAATTTGAAAACTAACACGTGCTACATAAAAGTACTAAACGTCCCGTGCTTAAAAGACATGTGATACTAAATTCCGGGTCTGAGTTGATGAAATACATAACTGACGTTTTTTCTCAACAGAAGCCTCAGAAGCACAGGATTAAAGCAACGGACATCAAACTACAAGGTTTCAGGTTCAAATCGAGCCGCAGATAAGTGAGATAAGTACTGTACTTAAAGACGAGGGAATAAGATGCGTTTTGGAATAATCACAGGAGAAAGGCAATATGCAATTTCGTTTATTAAACCCCGCTTGAAACTTGCTTGCCATTCTTGTCCTGTAAACGCTATTTCAATTTTGATTCTTGCTTGTAAATTAGACTGCAGGGGCTCCATAGTCTAGTGGTTAGAACGTTGGACTCTTATCCGTGTGGTCCCGGATTCAATTCCTGGCTGGTGTCCCACTTTTCGGCGTCCAACCAATGTCGTGAGGCAAACTGGGGAGTCACGTGAATAAAGACGTGACGGCCACTCGGTCTAGAAAGCCTCTAATACTCCTGTTCGTGGACAGGTGGCACGTAGTACTGACCACACTGCCGTCACTCAGGTGGATGCAGATCGCGTTGGGGCAGACTCACGACCTTTCGGTCTGTAACACCCATGGTTATTATTATTATAAACTAGACTGCATGCTTCAATCTTGTTGAAACCTTCTTGGCTTGATTTACTAAACCTGCATCTAGTTATCACACTTGTCAAAACAGGCTTGATTGAGTGGTTCGCCAGGATTTTCAGTTTGGGGGGGGGGGGGGTAAAAAGAAAAAAAAAGGGGGGTGAAAGTGAAGTTTTACACCTTTTCTAACGATTTTAGACCGCAGAAATTTTAAAATTGGGGGTGCTATCAAAGATTTGAGGGGTGACACACCCCTGTGGTGTAGGTCTGCCGAAATCACTGGTTTGATTCACTATTGAAATCAGGTGAAAATTGCTATACATGTGGGCTGGGGCAAGGAACCATTTAGGACCGGCCTCCAAGTACAATTCAGATTTTTTTTTTAAGTTAGTATCATTTTTGGCAAAAGTATATGCATTTTACGTAAATATCACACCCAGACAGACCTCGGACCCCCTTCCCGCTAAGCCAACTTCTGGGTACGTGCGTGGATTTATATATATAGTTAGACATAAGAGAGAATCTAGTAGTACCTTGAAGATTTTCTTCGTAAGTTCTAGACAGTCATCAACGAACAAAAGAGCTGTTATAGAAAGAAAACAAGCAAAGAAAGCCGACCAAGAAAATTCTAAATGAAATCAAGAAATGATAAATTAAAAAAAAAAAAAAATCAGAACAATGTTTTATTCCTAAACTAGCGACTTGATCTTTCTTATAAGCATTTCGAGGCTTGTGGACAATGTACATAATCAGAGTGATTGCAATGATTAGAAAATCGCGGGAAAAGGGCGGGAGGGAGGGAGTGAGATCCAACACCATGTTACATCACACTTTAGGCAAAGAAGGAAATTGCCATTTGTCATGGCTTTTTCTGTTTTTTTTTTCTTTTATTATTATTATCGTGGCGCACGCTTTCTCCCGTGGACTCCAACCAAACTCGGAGATTTGGTTCAAGAGACATGCCCTGGGTTGTTGTTCTGTTGTTTTAGGCTGTCGTAATAACTAATCCAATTCGTGCCTCGGCCGAGAAAGAATCTGAGAAGCAAAACAACAACAAAACCTTTTGGTAAGCAAAACTAAATCACTGGGAGAAGGCTACTTTTATAAAGAAAAGAAGAAAAAATCAATTGTTTTTTTTTTTTCAACAATAACAAATCTTTTGAAATTTCGAAATAATGTCTCCCACTTTTCTTGTATCTCTGCTTTGTTATAACATAATCTTTTTGTCTTGCAAGGGAAGTAAATAGTTATTTTGATGTCTACATTGAACTGATTTTTATCTAAGTGGGGTAGGTCGTTCACAATTCGTCATCACATTTTTTTTTTATTGGTACCTATGTTGACTTTATTTCAGAATTATTTCGTAATATAAAAAAATCGAAAAGAAACTTGGTCAACGGTTTACTTGTCCTTTGTCTTGTAAACAGTATTGAAATGTACTGTCTAGATTCAGTCTAGCCTAGGCGTGTCCAACCCGCGGCCCGTCATCCGTTCTTAAGCATCCCGCAGCGCTCTTTTACGAAAGGGAATTTTTGAGTTGGTGATGTACGTGGTAGTAATAGTTTCGACTGGCTCTTGCATTAGAAATTAGATTTAAAAATATGAAATGCCAGGTTAATATGTATATTTCTGCATTCCCGAAATTCAGTAGCCATTCAAATAGCTCTAAAATCAATTGACATATCCAAACAGGTCTTTCACTAACTTATAGAATGCAGAAAGACTAACCATTAGGGACATCCAAACTGATGATCTCGCACCTAGGGCGGCCCAGGACTCAACACTTATAATTTTCTCGAATGGAAAGCTAAGTTTTATATAATATATAGATTCCAGAGGCCAGGGGATACAACCATAGAGCAGGGTTTCCGCGAGGCAGGGACGTATTTAAGGGTGGCGGTCCGGATTTCCCCCACCCCAAACCACAGAGTTTATGGAAAAATAGTATAACTTCAGGCGTAATTATAAATATTTAATATACATTTTATGCCCAGACACTCCATGGACCCCTACCAAAACAAAATTATGGATACGTACCTGCCGCCTAGTGGAGTTTTGCACGGTTTCCATCTATTTTTTTTACAGACAAAAATTTAAAGTTGGGGTGACGTCGTGAATGTGGGGGTGATCCCCCAAAGTGGTTCTGGCGGAATCACTGAATAGAAGTGACGAATTAAAAAAAAAGTTCGAGGCCATCTTTTACACATAACCCGAAATATATGTGACACACAATTGTCATATATTGTGCAAAGAAACCTTGCACTTTGATGCGTCCATGCACAAAATATGACAATTTTGTGTTACATATATTTCGGGTTATATGTAAAAGATTACTTTGAATTGTCAATATAAGACACCTAATATAGGTTGCGGGGGGGCTCCACAGTCTAGTGGTTAGAGCGTTGGATTCATGTCCGCGTGGTCCCGGATTCAATTCCCGACTGGAGCACACCGCTTTTCGGCGTCCAACCAGCGTCGTGAGGCAAACTGGGGAGTCACATGAATAAAGATGTGACGACCACTTGGTCTGGAAAGCCCGTGATACGCCTGTTCGTGGTCAAGGTGACGCGCAGTGCTGACCGCACGACCGTCACTCAGGTGGACGCAGTTCCACCAACCGCGTACAGATGGCGTTGGGGCAGGTTAATGACCCTTCGGGCTGTAACGCCAGTGGCTATTTATTATTATTATTATATAGGTTGCATATAACATTTAAGGACACTATTAAAAGAGTTCTTCGAGGTGTAGGTGTTTCGTGGTGAAAACTGGCTTGATCTTGCACAGAGTAGTATATCCAATGACGAACATTTCTTACTGTGACGATGAACATGCAAGTTCCATACACCATACAGTCAGGCAGCTTGGTTAATAATTTGTAGTGTATCCGTGATTTCATTAAGCAAAAATTACTTCCTTTCGCGATATCACCATATTGGAATACTTGTTTCATTGACGTATATGTCCAAATGTACCAACCTGTACACGGACCTACGCAATGAATCAAATGCTATTACTAGGATTCGTCGTATACAAGTACCTCGAACACATGTTTACACATTACAGTATTTGTAATGAAGGAATGTAGAAACAGAAAAAAAAATGAAGATTCCTTTTTACAGTCACTGATTTGTCATCATGTGAAGACCACCTGTCAGGAAATCACTTTTTTTTTTTTCACTATTCGTTCATAAATTTGCATTCATTCATAAGCACGGTAACATGGTGGTAATGAATGACATACCAAAACAGTTATAAATAAGAATTTTTGTGCGTTTTTTTTCTCTTATTCATTCATAAGGTGGAAATAGCGTGTATGTTCGTCATAATGTATGAATGAGTATATAGTAATATTCACACTGTTTATTGTATAAAATGCACTATTGTTGTTTGTGTAAACGTTTAGTTCTTGACACAAGACAGGACAGGAAATTGATTTTTTTTTTTAAATACAAAACAATATTGTCAACAGACGTACAAAATATTTTTCACTATAGTTCACTATTACACTTTTTACCAGACTTCCATTTTTAAAAAAAATTTCCCTTTGTAGGTCTGTTCCGCGAGTAAATGTAGGCTATTGCCTCAACCGAATCAGATACATCGAAACTGATTTCAGATTTCTGCTCACTGATCGCGATTTATGCCACCGTTTTTTTTTTTTTTAATCTAATGACTGAAAGACCGCAGAATCATTTTATTTTAGTTTCTCCACTTAAGGGTAGTGCAAAGCAAACAATTTCTAACAATTAGTGTTGCCGACGAGACGAGATTTAGGCTCTCTCGTCTCGAAGATATCTTGTTCAGAGAGTGTCTCGTCTCGAAAAGATGTATACTTTGTATTACGAGAGCTCTGTCTCGTCTCGTTTTCTATAGCCATTTTCTCTGTTTCGTTTCGTCTCGTCTCTTGGCAACAGTACTAACAATAGATGGCAACACTGTAGTTCAGTATGTCCCTAATGTACATTTTTCTTTGCATGAAATTTCAATGCTGCTCCTACAAATTCAAACCCAGAGAGTTCAAACTTTTCAAGAAGAAAGTACATAACCATTTCTAGAGTACTATCCGTGCCAATTCTTTATTTTCTTTTTCATTCATTGTTGAAAGAGCCTTATTATTATAGGTTTGAATGTTCTCCACAACAATCAAGTGATTTCAACAATGAACAAACGAGAAAAGAAACGAGGCACGGATAAAACTTTTGAATTGGTTATGAACTTTCGTCCTAGGCTTGAATTTATAGGAGCAGATTGAAATTTCGTGCAACGATGAAAATACATTAGACATAATACGGAGGTAGTGCTGCCAACTTTTGTTGGAGATGTTGCTTTACATGACCCTTAACACTAAGGAGGTACGCAGGTTTGTGTCATTGTACCAAGTGTCCTGCTTGAATTTTTTTAAAAAAGTTATTACTTAGTTTCACCAGGCGAATGCCGGGATGATACTTTCTCAAATGCCGTGACATATACTTTCGCTTCTGTTCCGCCTAAAGAGAGCTCGCCTAGAGATATCATCTCTCCAAGATTTGACTGAGCTGTAGCTGATTGTAACTTTAAAAATTGTAAACTATTCTGGATGAAACATTCAGAATTTCCATATTAGCAATTGAAAAGTGCTTTCTTAATGTATTCAAAAGCAAACGCTGATGAGTGCTAAAAATATCTTGAAAAGCGTGGGATACGCCAGTGCACTGATATATTTTAAAATTCAACTCCATTGCAAATTCAAAATCTGCTGTCAGGTGGGGGTAGAGGAAATGATGCTGGAAGGAAGTCGGCCACGGCTTATTTAAAGATATCCCGGCATTTGCCTGGTGTGACTAAAGAAAAACGATAGTTAGGATGGGCGTCCGCTAGGATCGCTGCAAGGACCTTCAGATTGTTCACTGAATGTTTTGCCCAAGTGAACTACAGTTGTTCGGTCATGAAGATTAAGACTTGAAACAAAAGAAAAGAAACGGGACGGGCGTAAGCCATAGTACTGTTACCGCCCGTGAAATTAATTTTATCTTTATTTATGGGGACAAAAGCTCAAATATATTAAATAATAGGAACTGGCCTAGAAGAAAGATCCGTCTTCGACTCGAGCAGTGCTTTTCTTTCTGGCGGTACGCAACGGTACACCATACCGGTACCTTTCTGACTCAGTCACTTAAATTGATTGTGAAATAATATATAAATATGTAAATTACCATATAAATTTGTAGTGAGTCCCGGAATCTTTTTTTTTTTCATATAAAAAAAATCTTACAAAAATTACACAAAAACACTGAAGCGGAGGTCAGATACTACAACATATCTCGTGAGACGAAGATGCGTATTACGTAAGCCTATTAACAATTTAAACAAACAGCATAATCTGAGGAAATGTTGACCAAGTGGTGCCAAAACTTAAGACAAACAGATGTCTATATGGGGAATCGCAACTTTAATCCATGTTTTTATTTATAATCAACGTAACTGTCTATTGTCCAATTAGTATGGAAATGTACACAGATTTTTGACAGTGATATTTCCAGATTATTTTGGAGACATATAACATATTCAAGTCATTGTGAACTATATTAATTTTACTGTACAACGTATAAGATTTCCAGATTTCATCAATGTCATGGTCCTTGTCTTTTTTGCTATAGAAGAGGCCACTGGTTATTTATGGGCTTTATACAAACTTACGGCTTTCCGTTCGTAGAAAAATGAGTGAATAAGGAAAGTTACCCTGTTCCTTTATCAAGGGATCACACCAGCGTTTTTCTCAGTTTGACAAGGAAATGTCAGATTAAACTTCAGTTAGAATGGTGTGGCCTTCGGTTTTCAAGCAAGAAGACCATCGTTGTGTATAATTACACACACACACAAAAATATACTAATCTTACATAGAAACTGGGATTTCGGTATGGGGGGATCACCCCTTCCTGGAAACATCACTGTCTATAGATACTATGCGTTAAATATTTGAGTTCTTTCGTGTTGGATCTTGACTTTTTTTTCCATTGAAATATCTTTTCTCATTGGTATTCGAAATCAGAACCTGCGTATCATTAGTTTCTCAAGCTATTACCATAGACCTCATAATAGATAGACTTAGCACGCTTCCCCATTTCTGGCTGCGCTAAAACTAATGGATTTTTGTTCAGAGCACGTGATTTTGAATCCATCCGCTAGGTAGCTCTGCCATAGACGTCATATCATAGAGTTAGGAAGAAAATAGAGGGAACATAGATGACGTCACATGAAACCAAATTAAGGTTCATCGGCAGTCATCTTGTGTGGCCCCATTAGAGTCACTCTATACCGAGTACTGTGAGGATTTGCTTTTTCGATAGAAGGATGAGTGCACCTCAGAGAGACAATACTCGGAAAAGAGGGTCTCTAAATATGGGGCTAGTCAATATGGGCGAAATGCCTCGTCCCTTCCGTCTCTGGGCTTCATTTCTCTCTCCAACAAAATAGCCTAAGATTCCCTATATTTATATTCCTAACTCTATGCGTCATATTCTACTCTGAGGTCTATGGCAGAGTTACCTAGTGGATGGATTCAAAATCGTGTGCTCTGAACAACAACAACAACAACAACAACAAAACATTAGTTTTAGCGCAGCCAGAAATGGGGAAGCGTGCTAAGTCTATCTATTATGAGGTCTATGCTATTACACTGCATGAATATTCACTATTTTTTACTACTTGTTCTAAACATTTTAATATTTTCAGTCTAAAGTTTCCGTGGTGTGTGTAGTGCAGTGTCATAGACTCGCAATCCTGTAGCCCTGTGCTCTAACCTTACCAATGGAAGAAAATTCAAAGAGAATTAGTGTTGCCCACAAGACGAGATTTAGACTGTCTCGTCTCGAAAATGCCTCATCTAGAAAATGTCTCCTCTCGAAATGATATAAGTCGTATATTACGAGAGTTCTGTCTCCTTGTATTCCATGGGCATTTCCTCTGTCTCGTCTCATCTCGTCTCGTGGGTAACACTATGGACAATAGTTTCGGCGATAGACTGCATTCGGTCAACATCGAGGATTTGTGCTCCATTGGAAGTGATAGTGTGGTGTGGAGAGTGTGTCGAGACGGACTTAGTGCTACAGACATACACTACACAAACATCCATTTATACTTGACATAACACACACACACACACACACACACACGCACACACACACACACACACACACACACACACACA
>JAGDQP010034064.1:0-10068 GCA_022664845.1 Lepisma saccharinum | reverse complement strand
CACAACCATGCTCATGTTGGGTAGGGAAAGTAACGGTTAATAATTTATAATGTCACCAAATAACCTTCCCCTTTAGTGTTGTTTTCGTTGTTGTTTTTTCAATTACTGTGTGTTTATTTAAACTAGTGGAAAACACTGCCTAAAAGGATGGTTTCAATATATAAATATAGTTTAACAAAAATATTTTGTTATATTCCTTATAAAAAATCATTTCATATAAAAGTATCACCAAATTACCTTACCTTACCCTATTCTAGGAATATTTCGGAATTTTAACTTAATGTATAATTCTAATTTTCTCAAAAGTATTTTATATGCTGCTTTGTAGAAATTGGAGATCAGAAATCGTATACTTCTGGAACATTCTGTGCTATGTGAATTATGGTTATGATCTGAAGTTGCAACTATAATCTCCAAGTGCCTTACATGTTCGAGAAATGATGTCCTTCCGCAAGCACTCTTTAACAGAGATACTAGAAAGTGAAGGTACTATCTCAATATTTTCATGCTGAGACAGGGGAGAACGAGAAAAAATCTTTGAACAGAAAGTTCTACCTGTTTGCTTACTCAGTGCCAATCAGAAGTCTTCGACATCAACCACTAGATCGCAGGGACAAGTTCCTTTATTATAAAAAGAGCTCTACAGAAAGTTGATTCAGTTCAGAAGGGACTATTTGACCTTGGTCCGATTCAGGCCAAGGAGTACACAGCGCCAGCGCTGTAGACATGATATCCCAGTAGAAATGTGAGACTGCTGTGGGTTCCTGCGTTCAGACTATGGCATCAATAGTTCCTGCTATATGCCAGGTGTATCCAGTTGTACTATCCGAAGAAAGGAAGTCTCTCAAGAATAGTGCAGAGGAGTAAAAGGAATGGCCATCAGCAAGTCGCTTGTGTAGCGCATTATTCAGCAGCACAAGAATGGAGTCCCTCCAGAAGCACTTTGTTCGAAAAACTTACAGTAACATCGGGTACAGCCAGCTCGGATCGCCGAGGTTTTCAACGTGTAAGGACGGGTGTGATGAAAATCCACAAACGCAGTTCACATGCGCCAGACATGGAGGTACCTTCCAATCCACAGTATGGTTCATAACTCACGACAATTTGTCAGGTGAACTCCAACATAAAGCACGTAGAAACACCTTCAACGAATGTCATAGCAAGACCAGAAAATTGTACGAGCGCTAGCTTGCGGTTCATAACTGTGTCACTGAGAACTCTAGATGAAGTCCTTATCTACCAGGATGACACCAACATACCTCGAGGGCTTTGCTTCGACCAAAAGAACAAAAGTCGTTTTCAAACTTAATCGGGCAAAACTGTGAAAAAAATTCCAAAGGATTCATGGAAGTGGCCGGTTTCTGTGCCGTGACAAACTTACGATTTTGCAAGCGGGAAAAATGTGGAGATAAACTCGCAGTACTTCCAGCTGAATGTCATTCTCCATATTCACGATGATGACATTCCTCGTTTGTACGGTAAGGAGCAATCTCACGTCTGGACCCTCATAGATAAGGCGTCTAACCATACTTATGAGAAACGTGGTACTCCAATAATCAGGACTTATAAGGGTGGGTTTTCATGTGCGAGATTACTGCATGCGTTAACCGATTTTCTTAAGATTACTTCTTTGTACGCGCTTACCACCTATGTTGCATGAGATGTTTCTGAAATTAACACATTTACCTTAAATTATAGTAATAACCCTGATTTATACACAGGCCAACGATAATAATATGATAAATAATGAATATGGTACAAACTTTTTTGTCCATACAGTGTATACTCTATGCAATAAGGGATGATAATATCAATATGCTAAATAATTAATAACCTATGTACAATCAACTGTTTCTAGCATTTCATGTATATACTAGCTGATTGAAATATATATTCTCATTGTTTTACATTTTTATCTATGATTTTATGAAACAATTACCTCTATTTTAATAGGATTATTATAATTCTCAGGTAAGTGTCCATTACTTGATAAACGCCCTATAGGGACCACTCATTGCAATTTATATTCGTGTGTTACCTTGCCATAGGCTGAATTCTATAAAATTGGAGGAAAATATACGATAGATATGGGAGATACTTCAACCAGAACGGTCCGTAGTGGAACTCGAACCCGTGTGCCTCGTCAAGTACCACATCAAAGTACAAAAATCACTAACGCTTGGATCATGCTTCTTATGGTTAAGTTGTATGCAGACAAGCTAAATGGACGTAACATATGGTAGAAGAAAGTCCCCCGACTTCCTTCTAAAGTTTTAAGAAAAAAAGAGATCTGTTTTCTTTTCATCTTCCACCAAAATCAATAAATCCCTGTAATTAATTAAAACCGAAATAGAGGTATTTATTCTGGTCGGAGCAATTGTCCTCTTCCCCCACCACCTGGCGTCATTAAGTTGAGATTTTCTCACCATAAAGAAGTTCACCTTTGATTTTTGAAGTCCTGTACTGCTATTGAAAAGTAACCTTTTAACCCGTTAAGAGAGGGAGATTTCTACCACCGTGGGAAGAACAAGTCTCTGCGCGCGAAGGATGTCTCCATCTTAGGCGGGACGGGCGTAAGCCATAGTGCTGCTACCGCCCATAAAATTCATTTTATCTTTACCCATCATAGAATTCTGGGGGACAAAGTGGTGTCTGTATTGAGACGATTTAATTCTTATTAAATAACATATCGCACCATTTGTTGGTGCTGTGGCACACGTCTCCTACCTTCTTTAAGACTGCTATGTCCGTCCTGAACACGCAATGTTTTTATACGTGACATTCGAACTATATTTGCTAGCTAGAATAAATATCCAAGGGATATCTATATAACGATAGCTTTATATAAGGAAATATGTATCCATAGTGTGAATATATTTATTTGTAAATATGAATATAGCTATATACGAGACTATAACCAATTCCGTTTACGTCATTGGGTGAGATTTTGTCTCGTGAGAGGATGAAACTTGCGTAATTTTGACAGTGTGAGGTGGCAAAATATGTATATTTTGCTGTCGAAAATGTGTAAATCAAGGCAGTAAGAAATGTGTGCCATGTGTTCAAGTTGATTCTAAGCAAAACCTAGCCTAATATAATGCTTCTGTGGTGTAAGCATTAGGCAATTAAAGAATCGGCATGTCTCTTATGTACTATTTATGTACACGAATAGGATGATATCTCGTAAGAGAATAAAAACGTGGACACTGCGCTCGAAAGACGTAATGAACGTGTACTCTATGTGTACAAAGCTACATTAACTTGTTATATTTATAGATTACAGATATATATTGTTTCGGATAGCATGAAAAAGTTATGTGAGACGTTGCCCCCCCCCCCCCCCCCTTTAAGTAGATTTTACCTTAATATCGAGTGTGTTTTTTTCTTTGAATGGAATACGAAACGTGTGTAAAGCGCATTCGTACCCCTCATGTTTAACTAGAATTTACTCTATTAGCGACTGTTTTGGGGGGTAGTTACTGCTTTACATGCATAATTAATCTGCAAAAGAAGTATTCAACTTGTGTTTTTAGTAGAAAAGAACTCTATGGAAACAAGAAAACAACAAATTAAACATGAAACTTCCACTTCTAAGTCGTCCTGTATTTAGCAAAAGGTAACACGAAATTCAGATTTCAGCAGGTAATTCAAGTAGAAATTAGTCTTTGAATTGTATTTTGATAATGGTTTATCATGGAAAGGATTAATTTGGGGACAATCTATTAGTAGCAAGGCACACATTTAACAGGAAAGAGAGAATCTATAGGGTAAAAAGTGATAAATATGATTGTAACACCTTTAAAGCAAGTTTGTCCGATGAAAATTGTGAGTATTTTTGGTGTTTATAATCGGGAAGGGACTTCTCGCAACCACATAGAGTCAATATATAAACAAAAAAGTGACATTTCTACAAAGAAATCTAATGAAATACGAAAAGGACTAACTTATATCAAATTCAAGCAATCAAGTCCTCGTATTTGGTGATATGCAGTATGAAAGAGACGTTAGAACATAACTTTAACCAGAAAACTTGTATTTTGTAGATACTTAAGGTGAAAAGTGTTGGCAGGGGAGTTACAGTACTAAGAGACTGGTTGCTTAGATTTTCTCGTTAAGGAACTGTTCAGAATGGAATTTAGACATTATTTTGAGGAAATGAACTCGTACAATTGCGTAATAAATGGGAAATCAAGCTTGTTAGATGAAAGTTGTGAGTATCTAGTGCTTGTTACCGTGAGGGTGCTCCTTGTCTTCAATATATAGCGAGAAAAGTGACATGTGAAGAAGCTTGAACGCGTATTCGATAGAGAAAAGGACGGTTTTACGTATAATAGACTGCATTGAAAGACATGGAACACAATATACTGACTGAAAACTGACTTTTGAAATACCTTCAATATGAATTTTATGCAGAATTGTAATTTCGTAAATATGGAAGGATTTTGTATACAAAAAAGACTGCATGGATAAAGAGAAGAGTGGTATTTGAAGAAGGTACAACTTGAAGTATTGTGCAAAAAACATTAAATAGGGCTGATGTTAGTCAGAAAAGACTGCTTGAAAGCACATGAAGACATTATTTAAGAAAAGGGATTGTTTCTTGCAGTATTTTCGGATGTGATTCAAGTGTTTGCACCTACATTTTTAGTCTAGACTCCGTTTATACGATATGGATTAACAATTTAGTATTGGTCTACCTTTCCTGAAGTCATCTAGGTGAATTAATCATGACTAAAATCCATTTATTTCTTGTATTAATGAATTAAACTATCTGCAATTCGCTTTCATAGTATTTGTAGAGTATATGCACTTTTATGAAAGAAGACAGATGGAGTTGTTCAAAGGCAGCATAGTTGATACTTACTTACCTGACTTCAAAGTTAGAATTCTTGGCACGATCACCAAAGAATACTAAGCAACTTTACGGGAAACTTGTTAGACTTGTCGGCTGCTGAAAGGCTCTCTTCACTCAAAATCCAGCCTCTTGTATCATCCCTTGAGAAACACAGGCACACACATATACAGACAGATTGTCATCACACACCACACATGTGCACTGATCCAGTGACTAAATGCATCTTTCTCCCTTTTCCCGCACTGCTACATTTTTCTACTTCTTGACTCTGAAGTGAGAAAAGAGTTACAGAGGAGAGAGAGAGAGAGAAAGAAAGACACCAGCCGTATGTAAGATATTAGATAAATATTTTTTCGTCTTCTGAAATACTAAAAAAACTTGTTGCATTTTCGCACTTTATATGTATTTATGCTGCTAGTTAAAAACAGCATTTTTAAAATAATTTAGTTTATATTCAGAGGAGACTTGTAACAGGAGGAAGTAAATGCTGTAATGAAAAACTTAAGGTTTTCAACACGTTAAAATATTACTTCATAACACCTTCATACATTCCACTTGAATTACATAACAAAAACATTATACTTCTAAACACTATCCAAGAGTTGCCATCCCTGTGTTAAACAGTATTGCAATGTCCGAATTTTTTATTAATTATTTTTATTGTTTGAGATTTATGTAGCATTTTTATTTACAACCATTGTTGCCAATTTAACAACTTAAGGTGTTTTCAACATCAAATTAATTTAATAAACTTAACTTTTTGCAATACTCGAGTTCTTAATACTTAGTTTTAACTTTTTCTGTGTATCTAATTTCAACAGGTAAACGACATTTTAAAACTGACAATTCATAGTTTATTTGAACAAAGCAAATGCAAGAAAGACGTTGAATAGCAAGTTGTAAACCTCCAAGATGCCGATCAGGGTTTTTCCTGCTCGTATCTATATAATTCATCTAAGATGTCAGAGCTGTACTTAGTCACTGAAAAATTAAATAATGCTAATGGTATTGCACACAGGAGAAGATCTGCAAAAGGAGTAATAGACTCCATGTAACATGTCCCAAGCTGAATTTGCTCGCTAGTGTTGCTACACAGGCCACCAACGGTAGATGATGTACTGACCCCAACTTTATAATTCATCGAAGGTGTCAGAGTTGAAACCTGCTCACTGTTGGCTTGCGTATGCAACACGAGATACGGAACGTAAAATTTATGAACCCTCACTGCTCCCCTAGGATGAATACTACCTATAATACATTCATGTTATGATAGATTGCATAACAAGTAGGCGAAATAACTGTAGTAATAATGTTATTGTCCTTGTCTTTTAAGAAAGCTCCCCCATTCTTCGTACAGTTGTATATCTTAATGAAAGGCATAAAAAAAGACGTAGATAATCTGAGTGTTCAGAAAATCGAATAAATTGCAGACCAAAATTATTTTTAGGCCTATAACTATTTCAGTTAAACCACCAAGAATGGAAAATGACCGTTTCCAACTATACTTTTACAGACGTAGGTGTGAAACAACTTCACAGGTCTGTGAAGAAAAATATAAATTTCATTTACTGAGTCCCACAAAGATTTCATCCAAATGTCGAATAATTTTCTCTTAAGCTATAACAAGACGCTACTAGACTCTGTCTTTAAAGTTCGAAAATACATAGCTCTATGAATGAAAATATACATGACGTCCCCGTACCTGCAGTAACAAAGATTGTCACTATTTTTATCTTGAAATAAAAGAAAGGACTTGTGTGATGTGATTTCATTAAACATATGGCCATTGCAATAATAAGAATACTGATCAAATACTTAGATAAAAGTTGAATTTAAAAATAAGAAACCATTCTCTTATCAAGGAAGATGTAATTAACAGCTATAGAAATTATCATGACAATGCGATCATGCGATCCAACCAAAATTACCAAACTGGTTTCAGTTTTTATTTTAGAAAAAGTGTTTTACCTTTACAAAATTATTTTTGCATTTTGTTTTGTCTCCGAAAGAAAGTTTCACTTTACAAAGAGTTTCCCTAACAAAAAAATTCGTAAGAAAAATAAATGTTTTTGTTTTCATAAAAAGATTTTGTAAAAAAATAGTTTCCACTTTCAAGAAAAAGTTATCGTAAAAGAATTTGGTAAGAAACAAAGTTTTTTTCATAAAAGGATTTCGTAACAAAAAAAATTAGTTTTCACTTTCAAGAAATAGTATTCGTAAGAAAAAAAATAGTTTTCACTTTCACAAAAGTTTTCAAAACAAAAAAATTAAGGTTTTCCATTTCCTAGAAAGCTCTTATGGTTTTTCTTTTTTGCAGGAAAAAATTCTACCATTTAAAAAATTTGTCACAAGAAAAGTTATTCGGTATTGTTTTCGCAAAATGTTTTAGGTAGTAAACTGTTTTCTCCATTTTGGTTTTATTCAAGTTCGTTTTTAGTTAGCAAACTATTTTCTGCGTTTTGGTTTTAATCAAGTTCATTTTTTCTTAGAAATACAAAAACTGATTGAACATTACAGAATCTATAATATGTTTGAAATAATTTGATTACAAGTAAGTTGAGCTCTGAATATAAAAATACATACAAATAAAACATTTACCCGAATACAGAACAGATTCCAAGCTTAGGAAACACGTAGAGAGTTGAAAATTTACCGTTTTTATGTAGTTAATAGCCAATTAAACAGTGCAGATAGGAGACAAGAACTCTAACTACTAGAGCAATAATGGCAAAAGTCTGGATTCCTTACTGAACAACACTAAGAGCTAGACCAGACAGAGACTTTGGAATTCTTTGTTGACCCCAGTAGCCAATAGAGCAAATCAAACCACGATGCAGTAAGTAAACTCAGACACAGGTGCTTACAGGATGTATCCAAGATAGGGAATCGGATTTTGTTAAAATAATTTTTGCAAGTGCGCTACAAAAAACTTAAAGCAGTACAAGACGTTTCTTAATCTACCTAATTATGATTTGAAGGTCCAAGTTGTAATTCATGGATTAACGTCAATATATTGTTTCTGGTCTCATTGTCAAATCAAGGAATCATTTATGTGGTAATATGGAAGTATTAATGACCTGATAACTGAAAAATAATATATCCAAGAAAACGGTACTGCGCAGATCTATTGCGTAACAAAGTGACTTCAATCGCAGAATGATGAAGTCTTTGTGTTGAATAAATATAAGTAGCATAACCTTACTTTTAGTTATATCCTAGTAGACTTACAAGTGAGTGGAAAGATCAAGATGGCTGGTGTGGTAGAGGAGCCTGAAGTAATAGTACTTGACGGAGACGAAGATCTTGCTAGTAGTACAACATATGAGCTAGTTATAAATAACGCAGAGGAGGTTGACGTTATAGTGCTGCATGGAGTCGACAATGTTACTAGTGATAACTCATGTGAAATACTTTTAGTGTTGCAGGAGAAGACACAAAGGCGGATGAAGAAGTTATCAACGAAAGCCTATGTTATTGTACATTGAACAGTGCCTGAGTCGGCTGTATCTGTGAAACATTGAAACGTTATGAAAGTAAGGATTACTTACTATGCCAGTGATGCTTTCTGAATTGGACCAACCCGTGGACTCATATGTGCAATCGTAGGAACAAGTATTTGGATTTGAAAACCAAGCGTATTTTGATGTAAACCAGCCATTTTGAGAAAACTCTAAAGGATATACAGAAAAATTAATTCAAAAACCAGTCTCAACTATCAATGGTTTGTCATCAATATGAAAAATAACGCAGAAATAATAGTCCCTTTGACAAGGAGTGAGTTCCTGAACAAAGACAATCCCATTTTCCTACATCAATCGTCCTTGGCTCTACTTTGAGATGTGTTAATATCCTGTCTTTAGGAACAAGTTTCCTTCAAAACTTCAAGCGGTTATTGAACAGATACGGAATCACATGTATCTGTAAGGAATAGACTTAGGAAGGGTAATCAGCGAGTGACAAATATCAAAAGTAAACAAACTAATTCAAATCGAGTTGTATGTAATAATTATTTAATTCCTTTTGTAAGTGAAATCTGCCTTAAACAATTTTCCAAGTTAAAGTGTATTTCTATTAATGTAATGTTAAAGTGACAAGAAAGTGTACAAGTGAACTATACAAGCGAGCTATATAAGTAGTAGCTGTTTTCAGAACTATATTATATTACATTCAGACATCATCCTAAAAGATATGAAGTGACATTTAGTCTTAGTGAAGTGCAAAAGTGGTGTATAGTTTTTTTCTTTATCATTTTGCTTAGAGTAAATATTAGGAAAAGCATTCAAGGTTTTTTATTTTACACAAAAGATGTAATTGATTTATTAATTATAAAACTTTTTAGTATGTGACAATTTTACTCATTCACTAGTCGAAATACTTTCTTTGGCAACAAACAATTTTCACAGGGAAAGCAATCTGAAACTCTCCAATTGGATCCATTCCCATTTTCTAGCAGGACGAGATTTTTAAAAAGCAATAACGATGATATAACTTTAATGGTGACGTGATACACACGAATATTAAGTATTTTGCTACACTTTTGAAAAATCAAAAATGTCCAGTTCACGTTTTCATGAATGAAACTTTGAAAACCTAACAATTCATAAGAATATCGTATCAAAGACTGTCTGTTGTAACTTTGAACACAAGACGATCATTTAGAAATAAATCAGGTTAAGTAGTTATCTTTTCTAACGAAACATTGTAATATGAGTTGGCATTGCACTAATGTCTTGAAGATGATTTTTTGTATTCCTATTTTCACAAAATAAGATTCAAAGTTTACGGGAAAGTGACCATAACAGTTTCAACAATAAAATAGATCAAGCTTTGGATTACGAACTTATTTCTGTTTCCGACCTCCAACAAGATTTTAAGACACGGGACAGATCTTTTAAGTTGTGACGACAATACACGCTAATCTGTCATACATATTTCGCTGCTTGATCTCAGCTATCATTCAGTTACAGATACAGCGATGTCTAACGTATGTATTTATCAAAATTCATTAACAAATAATACGGGAATTTTCTATTTCGTGGTTACCGGTCATTCAATGGCTGCTTGGCCCGATCTCGTATAGAAACCACTCCCCCGCTATCTTCAAACACTAACTAAATTAAAGTCAGGCAAACGAACCCGCCTATTGGTTTCATATACTAAATTTTCTCTTCAGAAAATATGTTTACAGGAAACTCCTCATACAGTTCAAGAGA
>JAGDQP010034063.1:0-20334 GCA_022664845.1 Lepisma saccharinum | reverse complement strand
TGTGGAAAAAATACAATCTCCTTCCTCCGGGGAGAGGTCTCATCCGGTAGTGGATTCAATATGGTTGTGATTTACTATTATTATTACATATGAACAGCTATATATTTCGCAATTTTCAAATCAGTTTGTATTGTTTTCTCAACGTTTATGTATTCTAATTGCATTGAAATATGTTCCAACAACTGAAGTTATTTAGAATTATGTTCTAATATAAAACCATTAAATATACCACGTTTCTTTTCAATACTCACAAAGTTGTTCTCTTGATACCTAATTGTCTGATCAGTATCAGAAATGAGTTCATACTTCTTATTTTCAGAACTCCTATACGTCTTATGTTTGTCCAAATCGTTTTATTTCACTTCATCGTATTTTATTGGCTATATAATAAGTATATTTCATCAATGCCTAATGTGAGCTACCAATATGTCGTTATAACCAGATTCACATACCTCGGTAAAAGCTCGGTTATATAAATATTCATGCGTATATCATAGAAATATTGATCGTAACAATCACACGCTGTACGTAAATCTTCCAAAAATTCATTTTGTTCCACTCTTATTTCTTTCGAATCTTTTAAGAAATTTTAATTCGATGTTTTTGTTTCTCTGCTTAATGAGAACATGGTTGATTCCAGTTTGTTAATATTCGAATGAATTCGGACTTTATCTTTGCTAGTACATTTCATCTTCCAAATATTTTTCCATCTCGGACAAAGCTTAGATATCAGTTCTCATCCTGAACTTTTAACCCTAGAACGGACGGGTGAGAAAAACTGACTTTAGCGGACGGGCTGGGTCTATGAGACCCAATGTATAATATACTGCCATAGACCTCACGAGGTCTATGATGCTGTCTTTAGGCGAACTGAAGGCAATATTTTCTTTAATGTGATTTATTATTATAATTGTAATAGAAAAAAAAATAGTTCATAGTTTTGTATGAAGAATAAAGGTTTCCTCTTCACGTGAAGTATATGAACATTCACTCTGAATAACTTCCGGCTTAGGAACTACATGATATTGCAAAAACCGTATACTTTTCTACGATTCATGTAATTTTTGATTCTCATATTGTGTATATGAGCAATATAACTGAATGTTTTCAGTATTTTTAACGATCCTATTAGATAATTAGGGTATACCAGAGAAATTCAGATCACGGTGTAAGTCAAGCCATTTTATGATTTACTATAAATTAGGATGACAAGATTGTAGTAAATGCAGCACTTTTGACTGTACTGTGCTCCCAACTCCCAGACAGCACAGTGACATACAATAGCCGTTCCATGGACGTCCATATGTCCACGCATAAGTTTCCAAAGAAAGTCAAGTCGATGTCCCAAGGACCTATAATCCATTAAACATTTCTGGTATGTCCAATATACATCCTAGCGGACCAATGATGTCCATTATATGAAAATAATAAGTACGCCCGTATGAAATTTGAGACATCTCTGACTGCCTGTGGTGAGGTTCGAAACTATGCTCTTCGAAGTCTACATGATTTACCTCGCGGTCCGTCACTCTACGGAGAATCCATTCCTGGACATCCAGTGGAAGGCCCAAATATTTTTCATTATATCGATATCGATTTTCTGGATAACCCTTGGATGTCCACAGTCTCCGTCATAAGACATCAATTTGCTGGACATTCAGTGGAAGTCCACAATGTCCATCTTCGGGTCATCTAATTTAGGGGCACGTTATGCTGTTGTATAGGACGTCCGCAAAAACCTTGTTTATAACTTCTTTTTCTCTACTTCTATTGGACGTTCACCTCATGATCATAAAATGGACGTACGTCGTTCACCTCATGATCCAGGATTAGGGCGCAGAGTCGTTGGAACTCTTACGGAACATTATCAGAACATTCCATTGGACGCCCTCCACTTTAAGGGATTATACGCGAGTCCAAAACTATTCCAAGATTTTTCGTAACTTCGCACCGTTCCAACACTTCAGGTGAACAATCCTCTTATTAGTTCGGTGATAACATATGTTTCACTAACCATATGATTATATGCAAAGCTAAGGATGTTTAAAAATCACACAAGGTACTGAACCAGGAATTTGCACCGTTATAAACCTACCGTATAAAATACCGACTATGATTGATAAATGAAACTTGCCCAAACCTGACTGGTTAACCACGTGCGTACAAAAAACTCTTACAAGCAGTCCGGGTGGGTTTCACATATCAAAATAAGTTTTCATCCCCTACGAAATGTTAGATTATGCAATTAATCGTTAAATACCACAGCGAAATATTTTCATAGCATGATATTGAAAGTTTCCCATAAGGTCTTTGTGATATATCAAGTCACGAAGATTGAAATAAAAAAAATGCAATGTGCAGAAAGTTTCAGAGAATCAGTTTGTCCGATATAGGGCTAAATCATTTCACGATCACTTATTTTCTATTTCAATTCTCTTATAGTATCCTGTAAAAAGCGTATATTCTTCTCCTCCGTTTACCTTGTGACTTATTTTCCTATTCCGACTTCAATTTCCACATTATTTTACTTACTGTAATTGGTATTTCAATTTCTTTATTTCCATTTTTGTTTTCGATCACACCAAAAATCTTTACAAGAATGTAGTATAATTTAATAATTTATTTTTGTTTGACATTATGAGTTATTTTTCGTGTGATCAAAAAAACATATTTATTTATGTTCCCAACAGCTTTGAACCATTCCATGTCGTAGGTTATGCTTCTCTTCTAAAAGAAAATTAATCTTATTCGTAAAATGAAACGTTTTTCACACGTGTGCATAACGGTTCCTCTGAATGAAATTCATGAAACATGAACATACCGGTAAAATGGAAAAGCAGTACGAGTTTAATAAATCTATGTTCATTAATCAGAGATACGGTGGTCGTTGTAAATGGTTCTATTGATTTCCGAATGAACATATACAGGGTGGACGATTTAACTTGATAATATGAAATATCGCACAAACGATAAATTGTCGAAATAAATTTTACAAAAAAAAATGTAATTGACTTGAAGGGGACATATGACAATGTATAAAACGTATAGGTAAACAGTGTTGCCATCCCAACAAAAACTTATAGTTTTACAAATGAAACATATGCTAGTTTCTGTCATTAAATAATTTGGTACAAAAAGTGAATGAAAATAAACCAAAATTGTTTGTCAGTGTTGCAAACTAAGGGAGCTATGAAGCTCTAAATTTGAGAAATTAAGCTATCCGTTCAGATAAATGAAGAAATTTACAACCACAACAATACTGCAGCATGAAAGGAAGTAATGTAGGGAGTAAACCGTAGAATGCACAACATTCAGTGAGTAACAGGCTTGACACAGAAGCCATCCATAAAGAAGACCACATCTTAGAGTAGCGGTAGAAAGAAAAAGTTCCAAACGATGTGGAAAACGTCATACAAAGTATCTCTGTAGCTCAGCAATCACGATGTATTTTGTTTGGAATCGATATTTCTAATCGTTCCCGAGATATAAAAAAAATAACTGTCTTTGTAACACTGAATAAAATCCTTCATACCGTTGAAACCATAGAAACGATGAATGCGAATTCTTACTGTTTGCTGGATGTGTCGTCCACATTCATTGTGGAGGAAACATCGCACAAACGATGCATTGTACACTACAAGGAAATGTTACTAACAAAGGTTGATTGACTTGAAGGGGGGAATCAAGCGGTATGAAGTATGTTTTGTGTGGAGGTCATTTTTAAGGTCATCTGATAATCAATGAAATATTAAAAATGGAAAGATATTGTTTATTGCATAACCTGATTCGAAGTACAAAAAGAAAGAACGGTGATAGAAACCATTTTTGCATTGTAGAGCATAGTTTCGGATATATTTGGAAAGTAAACATCGATACCAGAAAGTCATACTAGGATGGAAAAGTGAACTTGCCAATCCGAAATACTACATAAACAACGCATTCTACTAAAGAGAAATGTTACAAATAAACAATACCGCAATAAAAGGGAACAGTAAATTACATCATGTAATTTTATTTGGAAGTCGTTTGTGAGGTCATTTGCAGGTCCAAGGGAGCATTGCTTCGCCCGTCTGAGGGTGGCTTATGTGTTTGTTTCGAATGTTGATGATGTATCCAATGTATCTGAGTGGTAACGCTCGCTTCCTTCCAACCAAAGGGTTCCGGGTTCGATTTCCGGTGGGGACACATGAAGTTCGTAACACACGTTAAACTGTAGGTCCCGTCCTTAGAAGCTCCTTAGCTCGTTTAGGACGTTAATAACAATCCACTCACTTACTCGAATGTTGATGTACCCTGATGGTGATAGAACCTAGCACTCTTGGACTACTGTGCTAGTACTATATTCACTATTCTAACGCACCACGTAGTGAAACAGTTAACAAACGAAGTCCATATTAAACAAACAATACATATAAATACAGTATGCTACTGTCCATTTTAACGAACATCAGTGGTGCACATACAAGTGACCCGACCCATCGAACGACAGCAGTATTTGAAGAGGGAGTGCACAATGAAAGGCAACCGTACTGCTCAGTGATTGGTTACGTCATGCCACCAATGTGGAATAGCAAGGAGGATAAAATAGTGCACGTGGGATGAAGATATCACAGCTTAATACACGTGCAATCACTCATTTGCCAGTCTACTACAAACCGTCTTCGAGTCGAGATATGTCGCTGGTGTTGCTAATATTGGCATTATCATTGTGATTCAGTTTCTGCACATTTCATTGTGCTGAAGTGAGCAGAAAATGGAGCTGTTGTCTATAGAAGAGAAAGTTGAAATAGTTCTCATTTATTGTGAAGCTCAGAGAAATGTTCAACAGGCAATCCTGCTGTATGCTGTTCCTGATAAACGAACTACATCGCAAAAGTCATTTTATCCTGTTTTCAAACAGTTTTCAGAGAAAGCAAGTGCCAAGAACAGGCACGGAAGCGCAAAAGAACCGCCACAGATGAAGATCACGAAACAGTAGTGTTAGGAGCAGTAAACTACGTACAACCCACAAGTAAGTTCTCGAGAATTAACTACCGTTGCAGGTTTCTCTAAAACCAGTGTTTTTGAAATATTGAAATGGCACAAATATCATTCACACCACTCATAAAATTCAAGTTTTTCACTAACACTCATTTTTTAAACACCCGCTCTATCAGTTAAAACATGTAATTTTAGACTACTACTCAAACTCCTTCACTGCTTATATTACTGGAACGAAATCCCAGAACACATTAGGGACTCTATTGTTATAAGGTAAATGCAGGTAGTATTTCCCGTTTGTTTTTAGTCGCTTTATGAGTGTATTATGTTACATTCGTTTCTTCATTTTATTGTAATTGACTATATGTTTTAAAGTTCAATCAATCATATTCTGTAAACATGATGAAAAATTCTCAAATGGTTGATTGGTAGGAAATGTTATGTTTTAACTTCAAATTTTAAAGAAGAATAAACAAAATGAAAGAAAGTATATCGAATACCTGGACAATGATAACACAATTACTTAGAAGTACTACGCACCACTACTAGAACGTTTAAGTACTTACTTACTCTATGGCATACGGAACCCGCAAGTTCACCGCCACAGTAACAAACTTTTTCATAAGGTTCTCACACAAACACCTACCTCCTGAAGATACCTCATAATATTATCCTCCTAACGTCGTCTCGGTCTTTCTAACGGTCTGTTTCCCTCCGTTTTACCAACCACGATGGAATATACTCTTCGTTTCTCTCCCATCTGAGCTACATGGCCTGACCACCTTAGTCCTCGCGATTTCCTTATTCTTACCACATTGGGAGTGTTGTAACGTCAGTGAAGTTCTTCAATATACAGTCTCCTCTATTCCCCTGTCATCTCGTCCCGTTTCGGTCCGTATATCTTTCTCAAAACCTTATTTTCAAACTATCGTAATTTCCACATAATGCAAAATTACTGATCATAAATTTGCTTAAGATGGTTTATGTATTAGTACAGTTATAGTATGTAACCTTAAAATTATGAAATGTGAATAGTTTGTTCGAACATTATTCTCTGAGTAAAAATTGTGGAGCGTTGGAGCTTAGAAAATTGAAGAAAGCGTAGGGTTTGACTCTTAGAGCAAGAACTTGTAACAAAATATTTATATGACTTTCCTCGGCAAGAACAAAATAATATCGAAATCTAGCTAAGAAATAATGCCTTTCTTGTAAATTGTTCCGAAACCTTTCTCGATATCATATCCTAGATTCTTAGGTAAAATTTGACGAATTAGTGGTACTTGACTAATTCGTAGCACATCCGTTCATTCTCGTGTTGTTTCGGTGAAAAATCAAATATTTGTTTCTTGTCCTACGTAATTCGGCATCCCATAACAATAGTTATATGAAAATTATGTCCTAAATAATTAAACCACATTTTTCAATTATATCTAATGTCCCCCAGTTTACAAGATTTTTCCTGCTCATTACCACAATTATTTCTCCTATTGAAGATTATTTTATCAAAAACATGCTACCACATTTAATATTAATATACGATTATTGATGTACAGTAATAAAGTGGATAGTGAATGTATACATTTAGCATATAGCTTGTTTAATTCATTATATTACAAGAATAATAACATAGTGATTTAGGAAAATTATATTTAGCAAAACAAATTTGATAAAATATAATTTCAGATATGTCATACAACCACACTATGCCTCAGAAAAAGTTTCCCGTCTTTTATACGTTAAAACTTCTTTTGCACAATTTAATAGGTAACATTTTGACTCTTTTAAAACGCCTTATTCTTCGAATATTCGGATTTAGTATTCCAGAATATGCATGGACTTTGATGGGAGTAGTACAAACCAAAGTTCACTACTAAGTAATAATTATCCAAACTTCAAAGAACAATATACGTAAATACGTTATTTATTGGCAAGATTGATTAACTGAGTGAGTCAAAATTCAACACAGTATATAAAGAACAACACTCATTCAGTAGATGTTTAGAAGAATTCTTGAAACATTAAGTGCAAAGAATCTTTGAAACACTCACTCAGCTCGGGCCCTGCAGTACGGACGTATGCATTTATCCAGAGAAAATATAAAATAATTTAAGAAAATAGTGCATACACAAGGTGTTAAACGATAAACTTACTTTTAGATTCTATTTCACTTTTAACTCATCCAAGTTGAGTCAACATTCGTTCTCCTTTAGTACCCACACACAAGTTTCTAGTACATTAACAGATTAAGAGAGAAACGACCGTATTCTGACTTTTAAAACAATCACTCAATACATATTCTAGTGTTATAATCACACGGGAATTACAAAAGAAGATCTTCTCAAATGGACTTCGAACATAAATAGATGTAACATTAACACATTATAAGATTTGTTCTAATTTCATACTTTCTATATAAATTTAAAATATATGTTTTTAAAGTATAGAGGCAAATATGGTGATAAGTTTCGAACGCTATAACTTACTACAGGATTGATTTAATCGTTATCTCGTACTTACTTATAGTTTGCATTCTTCAACCTTGTCGTAGTAGATTATGCACCAATTTCAGGTTCATTACGTAACTTCTCCAGCCACGTAAACTTTATAAATTTACCATACCGTACTGTGTGATATTGTACTGGACTGTACCTTGGAGTCCAGGTATTCCTAATAAGGAAGCAATGGTTAGTGCTTAGTTTTGTTTCTGTTGTTATTTTTTTTCTTTGCTACACGTATTGTATAATTTTCAACACACATATTTTTTATTACTGCCTCCCAGTTTCTTTACGATAATCCTTTAATAAAATAATTAATACCGCCAATTCTATTCCTCTAGCCCTATAATATTTAAAGGTTAAATAAATTAGAAATATATGACAACAATATTTTGGGATAAGATCCAAATTTCTCGAAAGGAGATTTTCTTAGTGCAACATGCTTGATCAAAAAATTGAAACAGTAGATTTTTTTGTATATAGTTTTATAGAACAAAAATCCTACACATAAATTCCAATATATAAACGGAAACAGGAACGTTTGTTGCTTTTTGTAGAGGTATGTGTTCAATTGGCCCTCACACCGTGAGTTGAATGCGAATGGAGATCAGGCGAAGGTCAGTTGTGGGTGTGGGATAGCCAACATACTACCTGGTTGTGGCAGTTCAGTAACACCGTGAACGTGCGGAAGGACAGAGTGAGCATAGGATCTCCAAAGAGCGTCATAAGGGCGTGTATGCTGTACGAGTTCAAACTGAGCTCAAACGCAGCTGCAGCCGAGCTAAAGATATGCCAGACCTTTTGTGAGAGTGTCGTGACTACGCGGACAGTGCAGCGGTGGTTTACTAAGTTTAAGGACGGTGACGAAACACTCGAAGACGCACCACGTGCAGGAAGACCAACACAGGTACTAAATGAAGATCTTCAGGCAGCAACTGAGGCGAACAGTGTCCAGACATATGAGGAACTTGGACTACAATTCAGTTGGAGTGGAGAAACCATTCGGCAGCACCTCCATCAACTTGGAACGCACTACAAATTGGGTCGATGGGTCCCACATGATTTGACTCCGGGCCAGAAGGCAATGCGAGCAGACACTTGTGTTTCTTTGCTGTCTCGTCTGAGGAAGGAGCTATTTATGGGCAGGGTGTTGACTTGTGATAAGAACTGGGTCCTGTACGAAGCCCCACGGTGCCGTCATCATTAGTTAGCAGCGCATGAACCGGTTTCAAAACAGCCGAAACCAGCACTGCACCAGAAGAAGGTCCTCCTGTGTGTTTGGTGGACTGCTCGTGGCATCGTGCATCTGGAACTGCTACCAGCTGGTCAGAGCATTAATGCAACTGGGTACTGTCAGCAGTTGAGCCGTGTTCAAGAAAAACTCAAAACTCTGGGGCCAGACTTTTGAATCGCAAAGGGGTCCTCCTGTTACAGTACAACACTAAGCTCCACTTGGCTAGGATGATCCGGGACACCATTCTACGCCTTGGATGTTAAACACTATTGCATTCGCCATACTCTCCGGACTTTGCACCGTCCGATTTTCACCCTTTCCATTCCTTGGACAATCACCTTAGAGGACGCCAGTTCAAATCCCTAGTATAAGTGAAAAATGCACTTGATACCTTCTTCGCTTCACAGTCCACCAAGTTCTACCACGATGGAATCCATAGCCTTCCAGAAGGTCGTCGATGCTGATGGGGACTATGTTTGATCATCCAGGTACGTCTTAATTGACATAACGATGTTCGAAGGTGGTGGGTGAAAAAGCGACATAACTTTCTTGCTTACCTTATATCAAGCAAGTATATGTACTTATATTAATCAACACTCACACAATGACCATTCGTCTCAGGCTTTACGAGTTAAATACCGACAGTCTGTATCGTTTAGTTTTTATTAAAAACTGTGATGAGTTCATACGTATTTTATGATTGAACTCACTGTGCACACTAAGCAACAAAAGTGCAAATATTCTAGTCTTAATTTTGTTTTTGTTTGTTTGTGAAGCAAGACTCCTTTTACATTACCCTGAAACAATACATTTAATCTGCAGAAGCTGAGTGCTCTGGGAAGTTATATTTGTATCTGGTGTAAAACCTGTCGATATTCATCAAATCTGGAATGTTGGGAAAACATACTTCTTTATGGTACTATTTTGCAGTAAGTTCGTGAAAGTAGTGGCAGTCGACAATTAACTAATATATCTGCATTCCATTGTTGCCACCACTACATAAAACATTTCCTCAAATTAAGACTTTTCGAAAAGGGAAAAAGGCGAGCTTGATGACACTTTCAACATTACAAAATATTCTGTAGGCATTGTTGAAAGACGTCTTTTAGAACACCTGAATTTTATCCATCGTCAATTCGTATCTGGTGTTACAAACTTCCTTCTATTGAGGAAGGATGAGGCTTTTTCCCCACTTGTAAACAAAATCTTGAGCACAGCACGTTTTTGCTCTATACTGAAATCCCTCGTTTCAGAATAATATCAACAACAGATAAACTTAAAGTTATTATCTTAATATTATGCAAGTATTAACTTAAAACCTTCAAGTCAAATATCATTATATTTAATATTCTATAAATCATTTAATAAGAGCTAAATGAGAATGACTTTAGCTTGAATCTTCTATAAAAGGTTAGTAAATGTAACGTAAATAGGGAAGGTTTGGTTTTTCAAAATACATCCAATGTAATATATGAAATATATATATATATTAAAATACAACCTTAAATGAGAATCCAATTGGTTCACTGACATGAAATAATTACTATTTTTAGTTACATTATTTTAAAGTAACACATTTTCTATTGTTCATTTTTCTCGGCCTACTACACGTAGTAACATATGCAGTTCTTATTATTATACCCAATCACATATTTTTATCTTGTTTCAAAATAATTTTATTTACATTCCAGGTATTTTTTATTAATTTGACTGTGTTCATTTGTAACCTCGAGTTTACTTCATTTAGTGTAGTTTTGACTTGCCTTAATATAATTAGTCTATTTCATTTTATTTTGAAACTTAAAGTCTGAACTCGTCAGATACGTAATTGATTTATTATTTGTCGAAGCTATAGTATAGCCGAAATTTGTGATAATGTCAATACGTTTCGATTCAGTGCCCGCAACACTTTATTTGTACCCTTTTCCAATATTTAGTTTTTATGTTCCAGGCGTTTCTTGCTCTTCAACTAAACTATGAATATTATGTGAGATTTAATGTTACCTTATATATCATATTATTTTCGGAATAAACGCCGTACAGCATTGTTGCGACTTAACGCTATACTGAATGCTCACTGTGATGCGGTACAAATCCAGTATATATTTTTTTTCTCTTAAAAAAGTATATAATAAATGATAGGTAAGATAAATATATACTTACCAGGCCTCTTCTTATGACAAACCTCTTTGACATACATTATTGAAGTTAAGTAGACTCACTTGCACATAAGTCCTCTGTCTTATGTCTCGAGCGCTCCTGATAAATTAACTATGACTGATACCAGAAGCAATTGTTGAAGGAGTGATAAATGATGAATCTATCTGTATGTAGCATAATCCCGGAGTTGTCCTAGTAGATGGGAATACGACGAGATAGATGACCGAGTGAAACTAATGAATGATAGGATCAAATGGGAAAGTGGACGAGAGAAATGTTGCAAATAAAGCAAAATAAAAAGGGATTTTAAGTCCAACAGTTTGGCTGCATCACCTACCTTAGATATTGATAGACCAACCAACTTTCACATAACTCTTGCCTCTCACAAACAACTATATACAAAACGATACATCGATATAAATTTAAGGATTAGGCAAACAAATTGCAAACAATTAAATAAAATATATGAATAGGCTAGAGGTGGAAAAAAATATAACTAGTGTGAAACTGTCAGTATTGCAATCACGAAGAACGGTAGTTCTTCGAGTGACGCTAAGAAACGAGTCTGTTAGCACCGCTTACATATATAAAGCTAAGTTCGGATCTAGCGAACTGTAAGCCCGCTTTTGATGCTTGAACTTGCATTTGAAAGCTCTTTGTCATACTAATACACACAACAAAAAATGGATCGGTAGGAACTCCCTTGGACCACCTACAGGCGGGGGGGGGGGGGCTCGAAAATGTCAGAATTTCACATTTCTGGTGATAGCACTAACCACACACCATATAGGCGGCCGAAACTTGCTGAATCGTAATCTACGCTTCAATGCCTTTCGAACGGAGTATCACACGTCAAAATCGGTGAAGGGGTTCAAACGTTATGACTTTTTAGCCCAATCACAGAATTTCCACAAATGATGGAAAAGGGCCTCTGTCTTTTTGCTTTAACAAAACATGGTTAGTACAAATGGAGCTTTTGGGGGTCAGTTGCGTGCCTTGTTGAGGCACATTGATGATTATTTCTTATAGGAGTTACCGTTTTCGAGATACGGAGCCTACCATGGACAAAAATCGACCTTTTGTGTAAAGACTATGCACTTTTTTAATATGCAGCCTAACAAAATAACTGATATCAGTACAATTGGAGAAGGGAAGATACTAAGTCTATTAATTTTATTACAAAGGAAACAATTTCGCCATAGTGACACAAAGAAAGTAACTCGCAATATGGATATCACTTCTTTAGTGAATATATTTCTTGCGTCACTCTTCCCTTTAATACTGATACTCCTTGTACTGGGCGATGAAAAAGTCTAAAGAAACGCTGTTATAAGTTATATTCCAGTTGCAGTCTTCTACCGCTAGATCATACTGTAAGAGAAGTGACAATAGGATTGCTTTAAGTTAACCCAGGTATTGCATTCCCATTCGTTCTTTTGGAAAGAGAAATTGACCAATAAGAAGCGCGCATTTGGCAACATGAAACCTCCAAAATTGTTCCTCGATAAACCAGCTATTTCGTAACTGAGTGACAAGGTTTGATAGTACCACACATGTGTTGTGCTGTGCGTAGGCCTACTAATCACTAAAATATATCCAGTAGATCCAGGTCGAATTAAAATATGTGATAATAATATACGCATGCATATGGAGAAGTGCTCATAAATAACGCATAAACAAGAGTTTATAATCGAGTTAGGTAGGCTTATACGCGTACTCTATATTTTTCAGTAATAATTATTACTTAATATTTCATTTTTATTGAGTATCTATTACGCAAAGGCAATATAAAAATACTTATTTATATGACCATACAATACCTGAAATTTAAGATCCTCAACATGTTGCTTTTTGTATGCATTTAAGTGGACGGTGATCATCCAAAAGTCTTGGCTACAGTCTTGAAGAAAGTTTGATTGCGCGATAATAAACTTATCTTTTAGAGTTACTAGTGCATAACAGTTCAGATCACTGCTCCATTCGCCGTCACTTGGAACTGTTACCCGTGAACAGTTTTTTATATATTTAGGTCCGGAGCATGGCGCTAGTTGGGCTACGGTGAGTCAATAGTAGATCGCATACCTCTGGCACTTGAGATCGTCGATTCAATCCCTAATCCCCATGTGGGTTTTGTGGTGATCAAAGACCGTGTGCGTGTTTTCTTTTTCGGTCTTCTCCCGGTTCATCCAAAAATTTCTTCACTACGCCAATTCTCCCATCGTCATCCATACGGCCTGAGCAAAAGTTGACTAAAAGTCTTAAAAATGAAATAGAAAAGATTCAAGAACCCTAGTTCATCTTGTCGCAGTCATTTACGAGCTTTGACTGATTGAACAACTAAACTACAAAATAAACGGCGTAGGAAATGCACTTTCATGTTTTTTTACATGTGACGTTCTAATATAAAAATACGCTTGTCACATTATGTTTAAATATGTAGATTCTATTTAAATACCATTAGTACTCTAGAAAGATGATAATATTTTCTGGCTACAAGCGTATTATTCCATAGTTATAAATCATATTCTTACAATAATTGTTACGTTCTTTTGAACCTTATTTACCGTAAGGGAATTGGCGTATAGAATCTTTGTTCTTGTACAACTCATGTTGAATTATTAATTCACCATTTTGTAAGATATTACACGGTATTTGGCGATCATATATGTGTTCACACGTTGATCACTTAAGGACACCGTATAAGCAAAAGTTCATCTGACCGAAAGTAGGTCAGCATACACAAATTGCCGGGACTCTGCTGGTTCTTTATCGATTTTTAAACTTATAACAGATGTTTGCGACAACACTGCGGAGTCCGCCGTTTTCCCCACCGTGAGCCGTAGAGTCCCGCGTTCGTCCGTGATTGGAATTATAATGAGCAGGTCATAAACGCACCTAGAATCACATCGATATAGGCCAATACCAATACTGGAAGATTTGCTATATCGGGCGATATCGTGCCTTTTTGTGGATATCGGAAATCGATGTCAATGGATATAGCAATCAGAGAAAGTTGTTGATTTATTAAAGGGAATAACATATTCTTGAGTGGTTTTAGAAAACATGTGAGCTTGGTTACACCTTATCTTTATTAAGTTACGCGTCTTGGTTTCTCTTCTCCAGACTGAGCTGGATTTTCCTCACTTGTCTTCGGTTAGATTCGAACATGGAACATTGTGATTTGCAGTCGGACACGTTAATTAGTACGTCACTGTTACATTTTTAAGTATGTTGAACTCAGATATGGAATATAGTTATATAAACAGTACTTTAATTAGAAAATGCATTTAAGCACTAATCTCCAGATTTTTTAAAGTAATTTCACACTCACTATTTAGCATTACAGACACTTATACAAAAAATATTAATAATGGCATAATAATAATAATAATACCGGAAAAGCAACTACAGTGTCTTTTAATTAACAGAACTACATATGAACAACACAATACATTGTATGCACATCTTAAATTTAATTCTAAATCTTCTAGACGGTTAATGTTTTCCTAACATACGTCAGAGTTGATAACGATTATAATAAAATGATGGCGAAATAGCACACAGTGATATCTAATGATACAATGCTGCTATCACAGATGGTCCGCTGATATTGTCCCACTTATCTGCAGTCATCAACCACCCGACAACGCGCCAAAACTGTTGCCAAACCTAATTTGACAAGACAGAAGGCACTGTCCAATCATCACTGAGACTACATATAAAGCACTTTTGGCAGAAGCTGATCTTGTACCATCAGACTCCGACAGCGTTAGCGGTGTTTCGTTTACTAGGTCGATCTTCAGAGAGTTTCACGGGTGCTTTCTCTTCCAGGGTGCCCTGCATATCAATATAAGCATTTTTATACAATAAACTAAATCTCCACAGGCGACGTATACAACTTTGTGTTACACTGTACATATAGGTACGAATATCGCACTACTTACGGTAACAGCGCCATTGGAGCTCAAAAGCAGCAGACGGTAACCAGAAACGTAAACACAATATGCAGAAAAAATGTATAATGAAATATGTATATCGCCAAAATTTTATTTTCTCCCTAGGTCACTTTCCATCTCTCTGCTATCGTCTCTAAAGGTTTAAATAAGAAACACACTAAACAATTGACCACTCCAGTACTTTTGAGTTCATGTTGTTGCTGTATTGATTTTCAAATTTAGTAGTATTTTGGAAGGAATCATAAAACTTTTGCTCGAAAAACCTTTAACTAAACATTCCTGGTAACTTGATCGCGAGTGCCAGATAAGAAGATAAAAGTGGAAGACACAAAATCAAAACAAGAAAAAACAACAGGAAGAAGAGAGAAGAAATTGCTAAAGCCAAGAGATACTCTTCAGAAAGCAAGCTAAACCATGCGAACTAAAGTGGTCATCGCCAAGCTTAATTGTCTTCATTCAATCGTGAAAGTCTTTCTGGTAAGGACCAAGTCCGCAAACAAGCCATTCTAACAAACTCCAGTCCTTGTAATGGGAAATATTTAAAACTCTTTCTCTTTGCTCTCTCTCTCTCTCTCTCTCTCTCTCTCTCTCTCTCTCTCTCTCTCTCTCTTTCCCTTTCTCTTTCTCTCTCTCTCTTTCTCTCTCACTTCTTTTCTCCCAGATGTTAAGCTTAGTTGGTTTCTATGTCTGGTTGTCCCCTTTGATATTACCAAGGCAAGTACTGAACATTTCCCTAAGTCCTAGAAAATCCCGTTTTGTATTTCCAAAGTTATCTCATACTACGTTCCTTGTCATATTGCACAAATAACCCCTTGAATTTCAGGTTCATTTAAGGTAATAAAATGAGTATAGTTCAAAGTTTCCTTCAATAACTTTTGTCTTTCAAAAATCTTTGTCTATTACCGAAATCCCTTCCTAACGTCAATCGAATATCGAGTATTGAAGTAAAATCTCTATAAAACTAAATGAATCCCTCTAACAAGGAAACTGTCTCCGGTGGGATACGAGAATCTGCATGAAACTTCCACAGTGTGTTGATGATGTGTTCAAAGGAACATTGCTGTAGTACTACGTTTCTTAGATTCGCGGTACGCGAGTTACAGGACTTCACAAAATTTTTACAATTTTGCTCTGAACGCCTGTAAGGCAGACAACACTTTATGTATTTGTGCTGAAGTTATGCATATCATATACACTTTTATATAGAAGGTTGCGCTGAAGATAATTTAAATGTTATATTAAAGCTATTGATGAAATTGACGTGTTAATTAATAACTCTGATTCCTGCCAAATGAGAATATTATATTAATACAGGGTGACCCAAAGGAAACTTCCCATCTCGTTAATTTCGTAACCAATTGATTTCCAGTAAGGATCCCGACACACGCACTTATCAATTTAAGGGTGTATGCGCCACCATGGTCGAGGATTGAATGCTGCTCCTTTCAATTATGATCTAGTAGCAAAAAGTGAAATTTTCTTAAATGGCAAGCAACATGGGTCAAGTGACACAACATGTCAATGGTCCTTAGTTTCTATGTGCAAAGGTATTTGATCATTTACTAGTTTCTTTGAACACTTGACGAGAAATCGCGTTTGGACAAAGGAAGTGGACAAAGGAGGTCAAGGTCTGGACTATGCTGTTAGCCATCGTAATTGAAGATTTTATACGTTCCCCAAAGATTTCTCAGGCGAAAATTGGGTTAGTACTTAATCAAAATTTCTGACTGCTACCTTCCGCATTCTAGTCTACGGAACAGTGATCGTCAAGGGACGTTCTTGCATAGGCCAAGACTGCTTCTTTATTCCACGTAAACTGAATTTACACAGAACATACATATTTCGAGAGTAATTAAAATTATATAAGCATCGTTTTATGCAGGAATAAATCATTTAATTCTCAAGGTATCAAATTCACAATTGAAAAAAAATCAAAGTCCACCGGAGTGTTTTTTTCAGGAGGAACAAAAATCATTTCAAGGACTTGTGATGTTATTCTCTTTAGCTGAAATTATTTTGTCTTAAAAGCATTTTCAGTTGGAATTAGGATGTAATATTATGTAAGTGGATTGCCCTTGGAACATAGATGCCGACGAAAGGAAAAAATGAAAATACGAAAAAGTGGAGAGGGGACGTTTTGCAATTCAGGTCTTCAGTTATCAAATGCACAAACCTTAAAATTCAAAGAAAAATTTTATTTGTATTTAAGGAAAATCTTGATATGCTATTGAATAAATAGAAATAATCCTTACCTACTTTAAACCTTTATAAAAATATACCTAGATCTTTTATACGATAAAAACGTTTTTTGTTAATCCGTTAACCTATAATTTGAATTATTATAAGTTATATTAATACATGAATTAGTATATTCATGTAACTATACATGAATTAGTATAAGTTATAAGTAACAAGGTGTTTAAACACACTTGTCTCGAAATTTGATTGGCGGTAAGGCGGAAAAATTACCCACAGGTTAGACTCTATCTCGATGCAATCTCTCGGTCCACTTTTAATTTTGTTGAACGCTGTTTGACATTTTAAGGAGACCTGGTTAGACAAGCTGCACAACGGCACGCGAAGAAAAGTGTCATTTCGTGAATACCATGACGTTTTCTCCTTTGCCACACTTCAGCTAAAGTATTTCAAACATATTAACTCTAGATTATTATTTATCTAAATATTTTATCTTTATTTTCTCATATTAGTTATCACGAAAACGTAGTTACTGTAATCGAAATTATTTAAATGAAGTGCAAATGGTTTTGGTTGTTCAAAATTTCACTTAACTTCGTCGACAAACAAGTGTCTCACGTCCTGTTGTACGTGTTGCCCACCCATGACCCTGAAAACATGATACGTCGTGCGGCAAAGTTAAAAAAATCATCGGCAAAATCTTAATTGTTTTGTGTTTAACTGTGTGCACATTTTCTACACTACGGCCAATCGAACTTCGGAAAAGCGTTTATTCGAACACACTCTACTGCATTAACTTTAGTATTGAAATATGTTCTAAATATTATAATTATCTAAGTTTTGTTTGTCTAGGAAATATAATAGTATAATTTTAATGAATTCAACTTCAAGCAAGAGAGAGGGTTTGTATTAAGCAAGGTTAAAAAACTCTTATTAATCCGCAACAAATGATTCTCTGTAGATCAAAGGTACGAAACAGTAACTGAACATACTTCTGCTTTAACAATAAAAATGAACAGTTTCATAGCTGTTCCAACTTTTAAAACGACCAACTTTAATAAAGCTTCCGGGAAGGATGTTCTAATGTTAAATGGTCAAGTAGTTATTTTCATTGTTTTAAAACCTAGAAGGGATTGTTTGTTCGTTAGTAATTCTTCATTCAATGCTTCCTACCAGACTCCCCTTCCAAAATCCTAGATTTCTCATCCTCCATGACTGCATTTGCGTGTTGTGCCTACCGCCGGGTGTTTATTTGAGAGAACAGTAATATATTTCGTTCTAGAGTCAGATTCCACAAATATCTTGAATTCTGTAGCTCTCTTCTGAGATCCCTTGAAGGCATTATTTCAGGAAGTTCAGATGCTGTAGAATTCTTCTTGGTTAGGCACATCGGAAGCAGAAATGAAAAATATTTGTCGAATCTAAAAGAAGACGAAAGATAGAAGAAGGATTATTCTTTGCAAAAACAGAAACTTTTCGCTAGTTCTAACATAATCGTGATTCACTTCTACCAACTTACTTTCTAATATTTTTCCAAAGAATATTTAATGCATGATTGTTTAGCTCTATATTACTGACGTAAATTCAGCAGTGGTAGCACTGTATATTGAAAGTACCTACTAAGTTTAGAAGAATGAATACACATAAACATTTACATGAAAACTATTGATATGTAACTCTCAGTCTTGAAAGTATTATACGTATCAAGTAAACTTTCTTTCTGTTCTGACGTGCTGAGCAAACATTTTAATATATTTATATATCTACTCCACTTTTGTTTCAAAAATGCGTAGGCGAATTTTATAAACGTTCCTAAATAAACATATGTGTGTATTTCATACATGCCATGTAGTATGAAAGGAGACAATGTGCTTCTTTAATTCTTGCCAAATTTGGATAGGAGCGCCTTACATTTGCTCTTTGTTGTGTCTTTTTAATTAATTATTCATATATAGGAAAACTTGAAAACTACGTCCTATAAAATCATTAAGATACAGGTTTAAGCAGGTTACCTTACAAATTCCTCAAACACTCTCATGTAAAGACAAATGGACAAAGAAAAGCCTTTCCCTGTGTTCTTCGTATAGAATTGCATGAACATAACCCAATTTTTAACCGGATATTATTATAGTTGATTTTCACACAGCAGTGCTGAGCAACAGAAATGCATAGGAATGACATACAGATGTACGGAAAGTACTGGGTGTGTATGCCATACGATACCGAAAAGTAACAAGGTGTTTATAGGCTACTGAACGAGGAGGCAGAGTGTAAACAGCCGGTGTGCCTTGGAGTCGGCGTTCTGTGTCAAGGGCAAAGATGTACGGCTTATGATAATTGAACAGTGCTTACGTGAGGGAAATTAAAAGAGCATACAGGAATCCCGTCGATTCTGGGTCGTTGCGTCGATTTTGGGTCGCATTTTATGAGACGATCAAGAGATGTGGAGCTTTGTGCAAAATGTCTACACATTACTTAAATGAGGTACAGAAGTAAATTCATTACGAAACATGATGCATCAATCTGAAAAGGTTTCAGAACGAAGGATATGAAATGTTGAATTGCATCATCGTAGTGGATGAAACGTGCACACGTGCATTTGAACCAGAACTCAAGTGGCAGTCCAGTAAATGGCGTCATGTTTTGTCACCTCGCAGACTAAAGGTTAGTCAAAGTCTGTTGTCCACAAAAGTTATGGTATTTCTGCTATACGACTGTCAAGGTGTTCTTGTGAACCATCTAGTTTCGGAGGACAATACTGTGAATGCAGCGTATTATAATTTACTTATGGTGTCACAATTCTCTCCTACAGTACGGAACAAACGTCAAAAACTTTAGGACAAAGCTATTATACTACAACGCTGCAACTCACATATTAGTAAGGGTCCCCTACATGAATTGGGACGAGAGGTTCTTCCTCACTCGCTGTATATCCCTGATCTGAATCCATGTGACTATGATTTCATCCCAAATGTTAAGAGAATACAGAGTGGGAAAGAATTTGCTAACAAAGAATATATTGTAGCATCATTTAGGCGAGAGGTGGTACACATTCGCGATTAGCATGAAACATATGGTATCCAGTTTCTACCCCATCGCTGGCAACGAGGAGTGGATATGCTTTGAGAGTACTTCGAAGGCTTTCAATCAGTCTGACTGAATCGTGACCCGGAAGACTCATTCTTTGAAGGATGTTCAAAAGTGCGTACGTAGTTTAGTATATGTGTTATTGATGCCATAATAAAATACTGTTCAGTTTCTTCCCTCCGAGGGTCTCATGTATTCACACTTCATTTGGTGGCTTCATTCGACA
>JAGDQP010034062.1:0-20335 GCA_022664845.1 Lepisma saccharinum | reverse complement strand
TTTGAATCTAATATAGGCCTACCTTCACTGTTTACTCATATACAGTGCTGAAGTTGATCCGGAACGCACCGGAATAAAGTTCCGGCATAAATAAAATTTAGAGTGAAGAGTACCAGCATAAATTCACGAAGGTTCATGGTGTAGGCTATCGACTCAACGGTCCCGGGTTCGAGTCCCAGAAGGGGCATGGGTGTGGATTTTAACACTTAACAGCTAAAGGCAAAATCGTGACGGGCCGAAGTCCAAAGTTACTAAACTGGCCCATATAAAAATAAAGTTTATCAAAGTTTTACGAAGGTACATGGACGAAATAATCTCGAAAATGTTTTCGAAATATAATTTTACAAAATAAGTTTAATCTGCACTGATAACAGCATCAAAATCTTTCATTCTTATTGTTTTAATTTATATTAACTATATAATATATTTGTATTTTAAATAATAATTCACCACAAGCGACCATTCTTAAGTATTTAGGTAGCTATTGGTAACACATATTTTAACCACTTTTATGACTCTCTTAAGTCACAACCTTCATGTTAAAAGCTACATTGGTTATCCTTTTTGCTATTGTAAAATTGAGTAAAAATGCTTTATATATATATATATATAAATCACAGCCATATTCAATCCACTGGTGGATGAGGCCTCTCCCCGAAGGGAGGAGTTGGTCTACTGCTCCCACGCTGACCAGACGGGTTGGGAGAGGAGAGCCGAAGCTCTCACTGTGATCGCCACTGTATTTTATTCACAGCAGCTCCCCAATTGTCCTCACGATGCTGGGTCAACACCGAAATTTTTGAGCCCTCACCGGGAATCGAACCCGGGACCGCTCGCACTGAAGTCAAGCGCGTTACCGGCTAGGCTACGCAGGAGCTCATATATATATATATATATAAGCGTTGTGAGGCCAACTGGGGAGCTACCTGAATAAAGAGGTAGCGATCACAGTGAGAGCTTCGGCTCTCCTCTCCCAACACGTCTGGTCAGCGTGGGAGCAGTAGACCACCTCCTCCCTCCGGGAGAGGCCTCATCCAGTAGTGGATTGAATATGGCTGTGTATTATATATATATATATATATATATATATATATATATGAAAATAACAACGCAAAAAATATCTAATAATTTGAAACTTGAATAATTCCTCTAATTAGTAATATCTCAAAAATTTTATCTATTCCAGAAAAAACCATGTGAAATTCTAAACCTTTTTTTCTTTACTTTTTTTTTTACATTTAAAACAAATATAAAACCTTAGAAAGAAAACCTATATATTTTGGATTTTTGATATGGCCATAGCTATTCATTTTCTTGAGGATAGATGTCAGAAAAGATTTTATTTTTTATTTTTACCTGCATTCATATGTTAGCTTAATACTACTAACTTGTTCGGCAATAGAACATTTAAAACACATAGTAAGCTCAATAGTGATCGTTACTATACTAATTCAAACCAGCTTCTAGCTTAGTAAAACTAAATTTTCCTAATAAACAATAGAAAGTAAAGGCAATTCTTAAATTATCTACGCCATCTTAAATATAGATATATTATGGATCTTATTTTAGAAAGGGAGAGAATTTTTCTTTATAATTCAGTTCAACTGAGAACCTTTCAGCTAACGCACAGAAAAGGAAAAGACAGACTATAGGGGTGAATTCTATAATTTTCTAATTCAACTAATAGACTGGTTTGAATTTTCTAATTCAACTAATTCTGGTTGATTCATTCTGTATCGACAAATCAGATTTATTCAGTTTTATGGCCCGTACGTAGCTCTTGTGTTCGGTGGCGAACGCAAAGTTTGAAGGACCGAGCTTTCAATATGACAGCATAAACCATTTCTAATCCTGGGATCCTGGGATCAATGAGGTCCTGGGATCAATCCTAGCGGCTGACCATCTTGACTGAGATTTATCCATTTATATCAGTGTAATTTCTGAGTATTCGATCTTCTCTAATAGGAAGTAGTTTTTTTCATGTGATAAGTTTTTTTCATATGCAGGTCCAAGGATATCGTGCGGCCTTTCAAGGATTTATTAACGACCAATGACATGAAACTGGCTGGGGGAAAGATCCCGGCTGTATGGTGGGTAAAGCAGAGTTTGAAGCTTCATGGTCCAGAACTACCCTACCTGCGGTGCCCAGTTTATTACGTCCCCTCTCGGAAGTTAGGGAAATCAGTGAAGGACCTTTATTTTGAAATAACAAGTAGCGCCTTCCACCGAGTACACATTACTGTGTTTTCTTCCAGCAATTTCAAAATATACAGGTTTTCCCACACTTTTTAAATTACTCTCCACAGACAGAATTTGGCTTTTATACAGGGTGGGCCAAAAGTCCCGCACTATAGGAATAACAATATATTTACAATATGCTTTCAGTGTTATTGTCTTGAATGTCACAATACAATTGCAGACGATCACCAGTGTTCCACAGAATGTTGGTCACTACATTGGGCACGACAGACGGCAGTATTTCGCACACGAAGATGATTTCCAGCCTTGATCTTCACGCTGTATGTAAACTTCAGCTTTTAGGTAGCTTCACACAGGAAAATCCAAATAGATTTAGATCCAGAGATCTGGTAGCCCATTCTTTTTCCCCTACGGCCACTCCACTGTGGGAAGTTGTAGCCAAACGGGTACTTGAGTGCCATTTTTCTCCTGCAACAAGAAATATAAGAATATAAGTAATCAAATTCGTATGGTACGAGACTGTTTTGGTCCATCCTGCATCATCGATATTTCCTAAAGCAATTTTGCGTTCAAATGGCCAAAATTTGCATGCACACATACTTTGACATGCTGGTCATGATAGAAGAAAAAAACTGTATACCGTACTGTAATTGTTTTCTGCCCCATCAGTATGTTTGCTTGCTTGTAAGTTCAGTCAACAGATGGCAGTTCAGATAAAAGTGTTTATCGTATACGAGTTGATTCATTAGAGACCAGCTTTTCCTCTTAAATTAATGCAAAATGGAATACGCATTTTAAAGATGTATGATTTAATATTGCACTCATCAACTGCTCCAACTTCTCGTCGTCCACTGTTAAGCTAATCAGTAAGATCTCGATATGTTTTGGGAGGTTGTGTGGTGTCATTATATGTTTTTATTCGGGCACGTTACAAATAACATGTTTCGTTGACAGACAGATCAATTCTAAATAGGAAGAGATGATGAAAGCATAACAAAAGGAGAGAACGAGAAAAGAAAGGAAAGAAAGCAAGAAAGACAAATAGGAAAAATAATAGAAGTTAGGGAAAAGAAAAAGCAAGAAGGCAGAAACAGAAAAAAGGAAAATCGAAAGTCAGAAACAACAAAAAGGTAGAGAAAAGAAAAAGAAATGGCTAAAAAGGTAAGAAAAGGGAGAAAGGCAGAGAAATGAAAGGTAGGAAGATAAAAAGAAAAGGTTAGAAAGCAAGAAACAAAAAAAGAGGAAGAATAAAAAGATAGAAAGAGAAAAAAAGAAAGGGAAATGGAGAGTGGAAAAAAAAGAAAATAGGAAAAAAATCAGGAAAAATAAAAGAAATGCAAAATAAAACAAAGGAAGGGAAAGAACAAAGTAAGAAAGACAAAAATGAAGGAAGGCAGAGAAAAGAAAAGGGTCAAGTCAGAATAAGAAAGGGAAGAAGATGAAAAGCAATAAAAATAAAAGCTAGTCATTAAAAAGAATGAATGAAAAGAAATTAAGAGCCAAAAAGAAAGAGGAAGAGGAAAAGTAAAGAGCAAAAAAGAAAGAGAATGAAAGGAATGCAGAAAAGAGGAAAAACGTAGAGAAAAAGAAAAAGAAAGGAAGGCCGAGAAAAGAAAAGGAGGAAGATAGAAAATAAAAGAAAGGAAAAGAAAGGCATTGAAAAATAAAAATAAAAGAAGGGAAAGATAGGCATTGAAAAAGACACCAGAAAAATTAAACGAAGAAAAAGAAAGAGGTAGAAAAGAGAAAAAGAAACGAAAATGGAAGGGAAAACATGCAAACAAGAGAAAAGAAAAGGGAAAGAAAAGAAGGGTTAGAGAAAAGAAGGGGTAGAGAAAAGAAGGAAGAGAAGAAGACAGAAATAAAAGGAAAGGAAGATAGTAAAAAAGAGTAAATAAGAAATAGGATAAAAGAAATAGAGAAAAAGGAAGACAAGAAGAAAGGAGACGAAAGACAGAAAGAAAGGGAAAGGGGAGGAACAATGGAAGACAAAAGAAGAGAAAATATAAATAAACAGAAAGAAAGAGAGAAGGAATAAAGTGAGAAACTATCAGAGAAAGTACAATCCACAGAAGACAAAAATCGTACCCTTCTATTCGGACTTTATTGTCTCATATTCGAGTTATTACTTCCTTTTCTTTCTATGCCAGTCTTCTTTCTTTCTTTATGAATTTCCTTCCTTTAATATTAAGAGAAAAAAAAACCTAACTCAATTAGGGAAATTGACTTGTTTAAATTTAGTATCTTTCCTTAGTGCAAAAGGGGGATTCTTTTTTTTTTTAAATGTTCCTTGTTTTCGTTTCCAAACGTAACCATCGCAAATTTCCACTTTCCCACTTCATTCAGACATTTTATGACTAGGATACCATGGTGGTTAATGAATGTGTGTGACGAGAGTCGTATTATACTTGATTTAAGTAGAAACCAGCTCCCTTCTCCTCGTATTCATTCACATTAGCTTCCAGCACGCCTCCCCCTTTGTTTTCTTAGCTTACACTGCAGATAAAAGTAAATTGCATATAATATTGTCTTATTTACAGTTGGACACGCAAGCATGATCCTTAGATGGAAAAATCTCCTATATTTTTTCTTTTAATTTGATTTTTCATTTCACTTTCTTGATTATTTTTCAGCGACATTACATTTTTCTTATGTATTAGAACTATCGATAGAACATAAAGATGTGCTAATCCAAAAATGGAGATTTTGAATATCCGGATAAACTAAGATTCAGATATTTTGATCCTTTTACATCAATTTCTGGTATATTTCTAATTGTAATACATTTTTAAAATTCTTTGATCGACGACGTAAATTGTGATTTTAATCGTACAAACGATTTGGAAGAATTCGAAAAAAAAAAGAGATTGTGTTGCTCGATACTCTTCCAGTTGTCTAATAATAAGATGGTTCACTTACTCCCAAGAAAATTTACAAACGTTAACCTTGTATACTCAGATTCATCAAAAATGGCTAGTGGAAATTCCAAAGAGTAGCGAAATCTTGCAACACCGCACTAATATTCATTGCAAACACAAGCATATAGGAGATTTATTTTAAATTTATGTACAATATTTTCTTGACTATCCCATATTGTACAACTTGATAGATTTCGAAAGATTAGCGACTGACCACTTTTATACATATTGCAGTATCAGCCAATTTTGAGGCAGTACGTGTGTTTTTTTAAATATATATAGTTATATGTTCCTAAATTTTTGAAAATATATGTAAAGTGGAAGGCGGAGTTGCTAGTGAGGTTAATATTTTTCGGAAATTAATAGTCGACAGTAATGATGAGGATACCCAGAAAATTTGCGCCAGGAAACTGAAATATTAAGTTGCAAGACACTGAAGATACTGACAATTAAGTTGAGTTAATAATTTGAGAAACGCCGATGTCCGGGTGCATAAAAAATACGTTAGAATATGAACACACGACCAGACAGTGAAGAAATGAAGACATTTAAGTACCAATATAGGAATATCACGTATATACCATGTCATCTATGTTTTGAAGATGAAAACCGATAAAAGATCAATCACGCACACACCGTGTGAGTATTCAGTATTCTCTCTCTCTCTCACACACACACACCAGTGTTACCTAGAAAATTCTGGGATAGTCCTGTAACGAAATCTTCGGACGCTATCTTCACCATTCCAATCCACGGAACAGTGATCGCCAGAATATATGATTCCCGATTCGTGATGGGCTTAGGCCATAATTTACCTTTTCAGCCCATGCAAAAAAGTTGTAGGCAATAGGGCTTGATGGAAAATGCATGCTGTCCTCGTTGCACGACTCGGTGATGACTAAATGGCATACCTTAACAGTTTCATGACATATATTAGCAATACGATGCTACGCGTGCTTTATGATCCCAACAGGATAATGCTATGGCGCACACTGCCACGAAATCCATGAATCCTCTATACCAGGTACGTAAATATGAAACCGGAATTTATGTACAGAAAAGACACAGTGATTGGATGACAATGCTAAGAACTATTTTATTCGAAGTATTGGCCATCGCTAGCGATACATTTCTGCCATCGTTCCGGCAATGTGTGGATGCCACACCAAAAAAAAAAAAAACTGTGCCTCTTGTGCTGCAAACCATTTAGCAAGCCATTTTCGTACATTTTCGTAAGATGTGAAGCGCAGGTCATCAAGTGTGTGTTCCATGGATGCAAATAAGTGACAATCGGAACGCGCCAAATCTGGTGAGTAAGCCGCATGCGGAAGGATTTCCCAGCCAAACGTCGCATTCGTTTCCTAGACGGGCTTTGCTGTGTGGGAGGGTGCATTATCGTGAAGCACAATCACTTTATGTTGTTTTTGATCATATTTTTGTCGTTTTTCACGCAAAGCTTGATGCAAATGGATCATTTGTTGTCGGTAACGTTGGGTATTAACGGTTTCACCAGGTTTCAGCAGTTCATAATAGATCACTCCCTTCTGATCCTACCAAACACAAAGCATTGTCTTCGGTGGTCCGTCCATAGCGATTTGGTCTTGCAGTCGATGTCACCGGTTCTCCTGGAGTTACCCATGATCTTTTACGCTTAGGATTCTCGAAATAGATCCACTTTTCGTCACCAGTCACAATTCGATGGAGAAATTATTTCCTTTTGTACCTGGCGAGCAGAATTTCGCAAGTGGTTTTTCGATTCTCCTGCTGTCTTTAGGTCAATGCATGTGGAACCCATTTTCTCACCTTCTGAATCTTGCCCATGGCTTTTTAACGTATGGAAACTGCTTCTCGTGTCACATTGAACTGATCCGCGAGTTGTTGTTGCGTTTGAGCGTCATTCTCATCCAACAAAGCTTGCAATTCACTGTCTGCAAACTTTTTCGGTGGTCTTCCACGTTCTTCGTTTCTCACGTTAAAATCACCACTTTAAAATTTTGTAAACCACGCATAGCACTGTGACTTACCAAGAGCATGATCACCGTAAGCTTCGACAAGCATGCGATGCGATTCTGCAGTAGTTTTCTTCAAATGGTAACAAAAAATCAATGCTGTCCGCACATCGTAGTTTGTATGTACAAATTGCGCCATGTTCAACGCTATTCAACACTACACTATGACATGAAATTTGTCTGGTTGTGAGTTGCAAATCGCTATCAGCAGTCAAAACCAACAAATGGCGCCGAGGACGCAATTTTACGGTAACCACAGTGACAGCTAAGGCCGTCTATGCACAAATTCCGGTTTCATATTTACAAACCTGGTATTTACTTTCAATTAAACTATTACTCCACCAAAATAATCGTTTGGTGTGCTCTTATTGGCAACCAAATACGTTAAAACATATACATATCAAGATATTTGGAAAGTATATAATTTTCGCGCAACGTCACTGAATTTTTCCAGAAAACTGACATTTTTTAATAGTATGTTGGCATAGTTAAATAAAAGGGAAGTTCATAAAAGATCAGGGCACCCATGGAAACTTTTAAAAACTCCTTAGTTATGCGCGCACCTTTGCTTTTTGTGCCCAGCAAGGCCACAACAACAACAACAAGATTGAAGGTTCGTTTTTCCCCTAGTGACTAGTACAGGCGCCCAAAAATATTGTAAGATTGTAGCGTAAGCCGCACACTATTATCTGTTCGGGAAGATATTTAACAAATATCTTTGATTACACATATTTTTTTTCCTTCAAGTTAAAACAAACATTTCACTCCTTTGATTCTTGTGACATTAGTAATAATACATTAAGAATTTGTTACCTAATTTTGATAAGTTTCCCAAAGCTGAATGAAACAAATTAACTACAAGAGTGATGTTATAGGATTTGAGATAGAGAATCAAGGAAGAATGAAAAAGGTCATCTGCTTCAGAGATTTTTTTAAAAAGCAAAAAGGACATTTTTTTTTACTTTGTAAAATTGAAAAGAGGGAAACAAATTAAAAACTTTGGTACTTTAATTCTGAATTTCCTTCTTTTTTTTTTTCAAAAATAAAAATACATATTAACTAGCCTTTTGTCTAGCTGAATGATCAAATATTTTCCCGACGATAAATTTCCTTGAAAATTTTCAAATACTAAATTGGAGGAAGGAAAAGTTTGTAGAGGATTTGAAGTGAAAGAGAAGCATTACATTTTTCCGGGGCTTTGAATCTGAAGAGAAAAATTAAAATGGAATGAAAATAAAAAAAAGAGAAAGGATGATGAATAAGAAGAGAAAGGAAGTAGCTATAGTAACATGATAGCGCAAAACTGGTATATGTATAACAAGAAGGAGAGGAGGTAAAAAAAAAAAGGATGGTCCAAAGACAAGAGTAAAAGCAACTGTCCCTCAGCAATATTTAGAGACTATGAGAGAAGAAGAAGGGAGATATATATGTAGGATTAACAGAAGACTGGATGAGAAGAAAACCACAAACAATATACGCTCGAGAAAGCGAAGGACGTCCAGTAAAAGCGGTTTGCAAGAGGAAGGCAAGGAAAACAGCGGAGGTTTGTGATGTATGAGCAAAGCAAGCCGCAAGACCCGAATATATCATACAGAGCAGCGAGTAATTAGTTTTCTCTGCTTGGGAGGAAACGGCGAAAAAGGGAAAGAAAAGAGAGGGCCGCTGAGAGGAAATCTCTCTCCCTCACTCTCTCATTCATTTGCAAGTGAAGAAGCTTGTTGTGCATGTGTGTAATAGGATATATATATTTCTCTTACCTAGTACCTTTCCCTCTGCTGTTACTAGTATCGTCATACCCTTACCTTTTTTGTTGTGTACACAGTCATAACTCAATTTCATGATGTAAGAGTTGGAAACATTTGATTTTTTTTCGCTCAAAGAATATTTTTTTCCTCCCTTTTCATGCTTGGAAACATACTTTAGAATTTTTATGTTTTCACACCTTTGTGTGTGTGTGCTTCAGTTTATTTTTTTTTTTTCTTGCTTCACAATATCAAAATTGGTCCAAGATTTTTTTACAAATTCATAGTAAGGCTTAATACACACTTTTTTTCTCTATCTCTCGGTGTTATGTCCATCACTAAATTATGGGATTTAGGGTATCGGTAATAACTTTACACGAAGTCGTCCGTTGAAGAAGCATCTTCAGGACTATATCAGAAGACCATTCCCGTGCTGTGCTGTGTTGTCTACAAAGTGTCTGGATGAAATCCTACACTTTGCCTTGCAAATGAATCCAAAAGACCAAACCCAATAGGATTTGTTGAATTTGAATTTAGTTTTTAAGTCCTTTACGTAATTTTGGATCAGACCGAATGAATATTGAGGGTCATTCCACAGAATTTCGACAAGTGATATTTCCTTCATATTTGGGTACATTGAATGCCATATACAAACGAAGTTGAAAATAATTTTTGAAAAAAATGTATTGCTCATAGTTCAGGGTATACAGGGTGTTCAAAAATTAGATTCTCTTCAAAAACAGTAAATTATAATGTTACACATATTTCACAAACCAGTTGAGACATTTGAATAATTCAAAAAACATTTAAAATATAGACATCTCAGAGAATACTTAAGTTCTATCCTCAAAACGGCTATCGGAGTTTAAACACTTCTAAAATATAGGTGAAATTCTTATTTTTTTTAGATATATTTTTTTCGTGATTGAATGGAAAGAAATAACAAGCAGTTTACTTTGTTATTATTATCTACTATTGTCACTGTAATGACAGAAAAAAAGAAATCCCGTGTCGTTTCCTTTTCTTTCTATCGAGATTTCAATTTCATAAAAACTCAAATTTGTCAAAATTTGAGGGGTTTGTAAGTCAAAAGGGAGGTGCAATACATGATCAAAATTTCTCATAGGAGTTCCTTTGTTTATGTTCTAAAAAACCCCTGAAAGTTTCATTTTGTTATTCAAATCTCTCTATGAAATACAGCTTCTTAAATTTTCTTAAAATAACTATAGTCGTGTCAATTAAAAAATATTGAAAAATGAGGCTCTTGTTGAATTCTATCCGAGTAATCATTGAAATAACGTACCTTAAGCACAAATAAGTTATGTTTTACGTTCTTTGTTGGTGCACAGAACTATTTTAGCTTTCCTCTATCTGCTGCTTAAGGAAAAACTACGGTTAAAAAGCACTCATCTCCGATCTGATGGTACGAATTCTTCCTGAGTGACAGGTTTTATTTACAAGTTATGTACGCCGCCATGCCATTCGAGGAGATGTTATTCTTTTCGTTAGGTCTAACAGAGTCCATTGGCCTACATTTTACTAGAGCGTAAGTGCACAAAGTTATCACAGCATCGTATAATCAAGGAAGCAGATTTTCAGGGCTTCACCATAAGTCCTGCCTTTCTAGCTCAATAATCAAACCCCGTCGGAATAGAGATTTTTTTTTCGAATGAGAAATTGTTGGGAATTCTCCATCGTCGAGGTCTCAGGAATTTCTGTCTCTGGAAATTTCCCGATATACACGGAAAATTCACGACATTCCAGGGAATTCCAAATATTATTTATGGAAATTTCGGACCGTAACGGAAACTTTCTTTTCCCCCCTCACACACCTTAATGATCTTTTAACGAAGAAATCTGGAGAGATGAAAGACTATATTACAATTCCAAAATTGGGGAAGATAATATTTGTAGCACTATGTGATATGAAGGAGTAATTGTTGTGTATAATAACAACAAATTTTGACTACACCGCTTATGACATCATAATTTGTGAACAGCCAAATATCTCAGATAAAATTGGCGATATTTAAATCATTTATTACTTTTCACATCTTATAATGTCGTAGCTACTGTTTCAAGATTTCAAAATTTGGAATAGTTTTAATCTTTCGGCGTTTCGTTTTTTAATCTGTAAGCGGCGTTACAGCATTTTCTATTAGTGGTTATTTTTCCCGCACACCCTACCTGGTTAAGGAGCAGAATACAACCTAATTCGTTACGTGTTCCTGCATACCTTGGTATTCAGGTACGCCGTGTAAAAACTGACTACCTCTCGTAATATCGCACTTGTAAAATGAATCCTCAAGTAAAATACAGATGTACTGAGTAGCCTGCTAGAAAAATAATGGGTTTCTCTATAAGCTGAAGGGAATTGTGTTGCACTTTCTATTAATATTACTTGTGCAAGGGTGCAAAGGAAACACAGTCATTTTAAAATCGTTGCATTTGTAAACATTATATGTTAATTCTATTTGTAAATTAGTGTATTACGTAGACAGGTACCATGTTTGACTTAGTGAGTGGGAAGGGGGTGTGCTTCACCAGAGAGTGGGGGATGGGAGCGAAAAAGGTTAAGTCCCTTCTCAAGTCAATACCATTCTGTATGTTTGAATATGTAGTTAAGGGGGATTACCTTTCTTGTACTCCTACGTGCATATATATATGTACACGCCAGTACTTAGTGCTTTGTTTGTTGAAGTACAGACCATGAGGGTGGTTCAGGAAGGGTTTACTGGTTCTCATTTTCGTCTCTCATCCCCTTTCTACCCCCCACCCACCCCTATAGCTATCTCTCGCTTCTCAGAGCTCTTCTCTGAAACCTAGGAGAGGCCAATTCCTCTCTGTCTATCTGGACCCAAAAGCTTCCTCTATACTGAACTGTTACTGCTCCTGGCTGGTTTGCAGCAGGAGCAGTAAGTAGAGGCAAGAGCAACTTTTCGGGAAAGTGCTGGGATGAGCCAGGTTACTTTTCATACCTCCCTCTCCCTGCTTGCATATCCTCCTCTAACTTCCCCTCCTCCTCCCCAAACGCCTCGGTATGAGAATCTCTAATGAATTGCTTGTTTAATTAATTACTGCTGGACGAGGTATGGAGTGTTCGTGGATCACAGCCGTGAAGGATTTTCGTAGTGAAGCCCCTCCTCGTTTCGCGTAGAAGGATGGAAATTGGGGGGGGGGAAGAGAGATGAACAAGAAGTACAGAGAGTGAATGATAAAGCTCTTTCTTCTTCTTCGTACTCACTTCGTCAGTCAGACTCTGCTTTCGTACTCCGATTCGCACAAACCCCTTTCCTTACTTTCCGTGATAAAAAAACATTTTTCATGTTTCCTCAAAACCTGTAATCATTGGGGACTCATGAATCTGTGCCCTGAAAATTTACTTAGCAAACCATTTCTTAGTTTATGTTTTATGATCACAAAGTGTGTAGACAAACCTTTGGAAAAGTCGAGAAAATAGTTACCGGTATTATGATGTTTGCAGTGGTTTAAATATCATTTTGAAATTTTACTTCTGGTAAATAGGTGATATATCTTTGTCTTGAGAATATATATTTTAGTTCTTATCTGTAAAAAATTTCTTAGTTTTTAAACCTTTATCTGTTACATTAAACTACAGAACTAACGATATTTGAGGAGTTCCGAAGCCAAGGGATGCAAGTCACATTTACGTATAAAAAAACAGTTCGAAGTAATCTTTTATATATAACCCGAAATATATGTGACACAAAATTGTCATATGTGTCATTGTACAAACTTTTGTATATGTCACTTATATCTCTTGGCTTCTGGAGTCGACATTTAAGTTAGAGATTCAGTGCAACATTACATCACCTTGAGGTACGCCATTAATGAATCTATCTGTTGTGTATCCAATTTAGCGAATATTGTTTGTACATATAAGTCAATCGCTTACACACGCATACAGCGCATAGCTGCTCAGCACCGAAATATTGTTGGAACGAAACCTCCTAAGAATGCTTAGTTAAACCGACGAAGATCCTGCTCGGGTACCTGAAAGAGAACTATCAAAATCTGTATTAGTAAAACTGACAAGTATGTTGTTATTTTACATGTGATGGGTAATCAACTACATACTAGTTGTCTCCATGGTGCGTCTTTTTTAAATATACAGTATATATATTGGTTCAAAATGCCCGGGTTTGGACTGTAGACTGCCAGGACACCGACACGGCAACTCGAACGGACCTATACGTGGCGACTCTCAACTGTCAGTCACTTGCAGGATAGGACAAATTAGAAGGATTAACTAACAAGGATTACGTGGAACATCACAGGACTATCAGAAGTGTGGAGGAAGAATGAAGAACAGTTGAAACTACCGTCAGGGCACACGTTCTACTTTAAAGGAACAGAAAAAGGAAAACCGACAGGCGTTGGCTTTAAAATTAATAAAGACCTGAAGTCACGGATCACAGAAATTGAAGGAATTTCAGATAGAATCGCACGGCTAGTAGTAAAGATAAACAACAGATGCAGTATGGAAATTATACAAGTGTATGCTCGAACAACCTCATATCCGGAGGAGGAAGTCAAAGACCTATACGAGGAGATACAGAAAATTTTGGATAGTAACAAATCGCATTACAAAATTGTAATGGAAGACTTCAATGCAAAAGTAGGAACCAAGCAGAGCAGTGACACGAAAGTGGGAAACTGGATTTGGCACAAGAAACAAGAGAGGAGAGAAGTTAGTGGAATTCTTAAAAGCCAACAGACTGTTCACTTCCAATAAATTTTTCAAGACACCGCCCCAGAGGAAGTGGACATGGAAAGGTCCAAATGGGACCAAAAACGAAATAAACTACGTTCTATCGAATAACAGGGAAATTCTGCAAGACGTGTCTGTTCTGAACAGTTTCAGCTTCGAGTGATCATAGGATGGTGAGATGTAAGCTGAAACTAAATACTAGACTTGAGAGAAAGAAGCTTTTCAGAGGAAAACCGTCAGTTTTAGATCTGGAAAATCTAGGGAAAAACAGAGAGACATTCGAGATAGAACTAAGCAACAGATTCATCGCCTTGGAAGAGTTAGGGGATGAAGAAGATATCAATAACAGAAATAAAATACTGACTGAGATAATAACAGAATCAGCCAAGGAAGTAGCAGGCATGAAAAACAAAAAAGAGAGCAAAATCTCAGAAGAAACTAAACTCTTGATGAAGAAAAGAAGGGAAATGAAAGAAGAGGAAAATTACATAAAGAGGATTGAATATATAGAACTAAATAAAATCGTAAGGAAGAAAATAAGAGAGGATGTACGAAGATATAACGAAAATCTTGCAAGAAATACAATCAAGGAAAACAAGAGCCTGAAGAAAACCAAACAACAACTCATGATAGGGATGAAGTAAATAATTGCAGTTAAGAGACCAGAAAGGACCGTAAAATGAAATAAGGAAGAAATTATAAAAATATTTGAAAATTTCTGCAGAGAATTGTACTATAGTGAAGAAGGGCTAGGAAGTGAAGATTCAGAAGAAAATGATGTAGATGTTCCAGACGTAATGAAAGAAGAAGTGGATGAAGAAGAAGAAGAAGTACTTCGAGGGATGAAGAACGGAAAATCGCCAGGAGAAGATGGACTCACAGCAGAGATGTTTAAATGGGGAGGTGAAAAGATGAAAGAGGAACATTCTCAATGTGCCTGAGGAAGAGAGATATACCCTCAAGTTGGAATAATGCTCTTATAATTCTTTTGTACAAGAAAGGAGACAAAGAACGCGTCGAAAACTACAGACCAATTAGTTTACTGTCAGGTCTATACAAAATGTTCACCAAAGTTATTTTGAATCGTATTGAACGAGACTTGGATTTTAATCAGGGAAGGGAACAAGCCGGATTTCGTCGTGGATTTAGCACAATGGACCACATACAAACATTGAATGAAGTTATGGGAAGGACTAATGAATATGAACTTCCACTGTGTTTGGGATTCATAGATTTTGAAAAAGCTTTCGATTCGGACTCCTTGTCAGCAGTACTTAAATCATTTGCATAGCAAGGCATCGAAAATGCGTACATCAACCTACTACGAAACTTACTAAGACTACCACATCTGTCATTAGACTACATCAAGAAAGTGAAAAATTTTAAGTTGGAAAGGGGGTAAGGCAAGGAGATTCAATTTCTCCAAAACTGTTTTCAGCGGTTCTGGAGTTTAAGCTCCAAAACTTAAACTGGGACGAAGTTGGAATTAAAATTAATGGCGAATATCTTCATCACCTACGATTCGCTGATGATATAGTCCTGTTTGCTTCAAGTGCAGAAGAACTACAAAGCAGAATGGAAGAACTGAGTAATGAGAGTTCGAAAATAGGCCTTAAAATGAATTTAAGTAAAACAAAAATCTTATACAATCAACATGCTGCAAAGAGGGAAATAAAGATTAACAGAGAGCAAATAGGCATAGGGGATGAGTATGTATGTTTACCTAGGCTAGCTCAAAACATCGATTGTCAAGTTGATTGATGAAATAAATAGCAGATGTAAAATGGCGTGGAGTTCGTTTGGAAGACTACACTTTATTTTCAGAAGCAAACTACCAATGTGTCTGAAGCGTAAAGTTTATAATCAATGTGTCTTACCTGTGATGATGTACGGATGTGAAACTTGGACATTGAATGCACAAACTACTCAAAGATTGAGAGTCACACAAAGAGCAATGGAGAGATGCATGTTAGGAATAACCAGGAGGGACAGGAAGACAAGTGAATGAATTCGCGCACAAACAAAGGTAGAGGATGTAATCAAGACTGCGAAGAAGTTGAAGTGGAAATGGGCCGGTCACATAGCTAGACGAACAGATGGAAGGTGGACGACTAATGTACTACATTGGAGTCATCGAGAAAAGAAACGACCGAGACGACGCCCAAATGCAAGATGGGTAGGTGAAATCAAGCGTTTTCCAGGAGCTACATGGATAAGGATAGCAGCAGACCGAGATATGTGGAAAGGAAAGGGGGTGGCCTTCATCCAGCAGTGGATAGGAAACGGCTGAATATGATGATGATATACACTTGCATACACACCCGTGAAGACACATAATATTTCTACCCATGGAGAAGGTGGTTGTGATTGGGTTCGTAGATTTTATTTGGGTGGATTAGGGTTTTTTATGCTGAGTGGTCTTTTGTGTTTCGTATGATAGCCTGTGTTGTATGTTCCTAGTTGAGAGATCAGGTTTTTTGTGAATGATCTTTTGTGGAGTAGAATTTCTCAGTTGTGTCTGTGATACTCTGACTCATTGGTTGAATGTTGAGGCTGCACTGTAGCGGAATTAGCTTTGTGTGGCTAAAGCATTTTGTGATTAATTTAATTACTCTGTTTTGGAATGTTATTGTCACATAGGATCTAATTATTGAATCCAGCCTTCGTCGCCTAGAGGTTACTGTCGTGTACTTCCATTGCAGACACACATTTTCGAATCGTGCTGGTGGTCATAATAACTTAGGTCTCTTAGAATTTCCCGGAGTTACACACGGGCGAATGCCTGTATAGTACTAAGACTAGGGTCCTGGCGGCAACTTTTCCATTCTCTGTTCTCAAGTGAGTACTCGCTGAGGGACGTTATCCTTCAGAAGTGTCACAGGATTAGGCTATAATTGACTGTTTGCGTTCTAAATCTGAGTTAAATAAAGCCTAGATATAGAAGAAAGTGACTAATGTTTTTATAAATAGTAACAAACCCCAATAAAAGTGGGACGGTCATGGTGGTCGTGTGGTATAACGCACTACGCCAACGTCTCCAATGTTCTGAGGTCAAGTCCCGGTTGGACCATGGGTGTTCGTAGATTTTAGAAGCTTAACAGCTTATACCTAGGTGGATCGAGACGGACAGAAACTATTAAAGACCAAAATTATTCCTAAAATATACATTTTTACCAATAAAAGGATGAGGGAATTCAGTGACAGACCCCGCACGAAATGTTACAAATATGCAAATAAAAGTACACATTTCCTGCTCATTTTAAAGGTTCATGAAATGATAATTACTTGCATGAAATAATAAGAGCTTTACATAACGAAAGTAACGCATATTCGTTTGGAAAGTTTTTATAGACTCTTCTTGGTACATTAAATTCTTGAATTAAACTTATTAGACAAACAAAAGAATCAGTCAATGAACTGTAAAATAAACACATAAATACAAGGAGGATGGAATAAACACATAATACAAGGACTATGAAATAAACACATAAATGGGAAACATATGGAATAAACACATAAATACAAGAACTATGGAATAAACACATAAAAGCAAGGACTATGGAATAAACACATAGATAAAAGGACTATGGAATACACACATAAATACAATAGGTATGGAATGAATACATACATTCAAAGACTATGGAATAAACATATAAATACAGTGACTAGGCAATATACACATCAGTGGATTACGCACAATTACCAAAGTGAATGTGAGTAGATGAATGCATGTTCTGAAAGTCTGTTTAGCTAGACTCTTGGTATATGATAGTCTTATATTCGAATGTAACTTAATTAGGGCGAACGAATGATGAATAAATTGTGGAATAAACGCAAAAATACAAGGACTATCGAATATACAAATTACGTAGACTTCCAAAGTGAATATAGGTAAATGAATACGCGAATGAATCCGTTATGTTCTCAATCATATAACTATCCAAATAAATATCCCTAAAATAAACTAAAAAAAAAAAGTAGCAAAACCATAAACGAAATGTATATTAGGGTCAGTCTACACCACTTCGTCCATTGATGTGAGACTACCTTCCTAATTTAAACTACTGTATTAGACTCTACATTTCTGTCCTCGGTGGATTAGTGGTTTTGGTCGGTCCTGCAGTATTGTGGTACAGGACGTGGTTCATTTTCCAGTTAAGGCACATTAGAATCCACTTTAAATTGTTGATTCATTATAAGTTAATGGTATAATCTTCACCTGATGGAAATACAATGGCAAACCTTCATTGGATCACCTTGCCTAGGGGCCTTGAGGTCATAAAATCTGCCTCGGAGTTGAAACCCAATCATCATCGTGTTTCCACTAGAAACTGGGAATAAACAGAAAAGGATGGTTTCTGTTGTATTGTGAAAGCGTGGAACTGAGTGCCAGTAGACACTAGTGGGAATTACAGAGCAATGAATATAAAAAAAGAAAGCAACTTGTGTGTCCGAGAAGCAAAGTCCTGCAACAAACGAAGTGGCGACTCGAGTAAATTTCCTTGTTCCGGTTCCATCCCTTGAGAGTCACATAGTTTGTTAAAGTTGGATTCAGTAACACTCCTTACTCCCATCCCCCGATCCCCATCGAGAAGTCCGCTTTTCCACTCACACTCACTTACTCTAAACCCCAAACTTCCTCATCGTCGTGTTAAGAAACTAGTGTGTTTCAACAGAACATTACTCGGACGAGAGAATTGGCCAAAAGTTTTTCCCTTCTACGTATATCCCTCTTCCATCACCTCCATGAGCCTTGTACATACATTGACAAAAATTCTTCACGCTCGGGATTGTAAAATAGGGAAAATACATGGTATATCGGGGAAAATGTCTATATTTAAAGAGTGTGTGTCATTCGTAATAGAAACAGTTCTGATGGAATCGTTCATAATGAGCGATCTTGAGCTACCAGGAAAGGTGGGATTTCTTCGTAATACAATAAACTTATATTTTCACACAGGAAGTTTTTTCTTCGCCGCTGACTACACATCTGTCTGTCACTCTTCTTTTATCCACCCCTTCCACTTCTAGTGAGTCTACAGAAAAAAGGAAGAGAAATTCTATTGTTCTTAACATGGAAATCTCTTCGCAGAGACGGATAAAAACTGCCGTCTCCATGGTCCACACAAACAGTGTAGCTTCAAAAAATTCCGAGATTAAACCTATATATAGAAAAGAACATATCTGAGTTTCATTTGACCACGATCTCTTTCAAAATAGTCCCCTGGTACAGCGATATTCCACCACTGCTAGAAAAACTCGTGGAAGTATTTTTCCCGCAGTCTGTCTCGTGCGATTCATGCTGAACCTCATCGGCAATGTCAAAATAACGACCGTTTGGTTAAATTTTCATCTTTGGCGAGAAGAGGAAGTCGCAGAGGGTCAAATTCTGCTAGTATGGGGAGAGAACCGAAGATAATTTGTGTTTCGGCCACGAAAACCAACGTGTTTCGAACGCTGTATGTCTATGGATTGTTGTAATGGATGATCCAATTCCTCCGCGCCAGAATTTGAATCATTTGCACCGAACGTCCCCCCGCAAATGCCTCAGGAACACTGTAATAGAACTGGGTTGATACTCTGGCCCTTGTGTACGCATTCACGGTACACAAATCCCGCGAATATCGAAAAAAAAAAGATCCTCAAGCTCTTAGTAGCTCTACTGACGGTGTCTTCCAGTTCTGCCTAAACTAAAGGCCCTCCAGCACTTTGTAGAAAATATTTTCAGTGATCTTATCTTTAGGCAGGACGAGAATTCCCGTTCTGCCTAACCTTTCAAGACAGGGAATTTAATGTCTCGGCATCACCTTATCAGGTGATTTGTCTTCTAGACATGACTATACTACATGCAATAATATATAATTATGTAGTGTCATACTTATATTGTCAATGTACTCCAAATATCACATATCGTCAATGTAAACAATACAATTTGACACAAGACCTCACCATCACTGTTCTAAATGTCAACAGTACGCAACTGCATCCACGTAAGCCACCAAGTCCATTACATGCGATTCAAGCCTTCTCAGTGATTAGATCTTTTGTTGAACTCGCATATATTTAAGCTTTGGTTTCTTCGGCTTCTTTCCTGCCTCCAACATTAACACAGAAGTTTCATTTGTAGTCTGTTCCTGTTATAGAAGCTGCACGAATGTAAAAATATTAAGATGTTCTTTTGTTAGCTTTCTGTTTAAATTAGAGTGGCACCCCTCTACAACATTAGTTGATATATTTTGTATTGACGGTAGGTGATATTTTGTATTGCTGGCATTTACCAATGTTCAATACAATAATACAATATAAGTATATCTGATACTATAGCATGTAGTATAGAGTCATGTCTAGAAGACAAATCACCTGATAAGGTGATGTGATGTACAAGATAAAGGTTCTTTTTTAAGGGCCGCCTTATGCATCCTCTTGTATTCTTTGTTATATTCCCAAACATGTCTTGAGGATGTAAACTGACACCTTTTAAGTAGGTTACTACGAGCCTTAGCATGCTGGAAATAAACTACTGGAAATCCGAATGAAAATTTGTTGTGAAATGACTAGATATTAAGATCCGAAGTAAGTTTGTTTCGTGTTCGTTTCAATTCTAATGTCAAACGGTTTTCTTGCAACTGAGTCCATCAATTATCCATTTATTTATTTATTTATTTATTTATTTATTTATTTATTTATTTATTTATTTATTTATTTATTTACTCGCCTATCACAGAGCAATTG